>RJWM01001921.1:0-140576 GCA_004363535.1 Dasyprocta punctata | reverse complement strand
GAGGGTGCACAGAATGAGATAAACAAACACTGAAAGACTCTGGTGTAAATACTGCCCTGAGGCAGAAAACATTCCACTGACTCATCTCACCCAGTCAGAAAGGGAAGGCAGGACTCATGAGTCACACAACAACAACAACAACAACAAAAAAAAAAAAAAAAATGGGCGTGGGAACACAGCAGGCCCCATTTGTTACTCACTCTCCTGCCTCCACATCTATGGGATTCCAACCCAACAGTGCCTGGAAACAAACTACCTATCCAAAGGCCTCTAGGTGGAGGACATTTTTGGATCCATTACTCTTGTTCTCTGTTTGTTTTCTGCTGTTGTTATTTTGCTTGATTTTTCTTTTTCTTTCTTTTTTGTTTCTTTGTTCTTTTTGTTACCTATACCTAATTCTCTTAACTTTTGAAAAACTCTAATTGGATTTTATCTTACCTTTCTCCCTTCTCTCTCATCTTCCTTTTCTTTTTTTAAGTTTCATTCCTCCCAATTTTCCCTTTCCCCACCACCTCCATTTTTTATTATAATGTTAATTATTGCTGATACTAATCTTTATGGTTTACATTATTATTGCTCATTTTGTTTTATATTGTTAGTAGTTGTATAGTGGTTGCTTTCGGTGGGTTTTTACTGTATGTCAATAAGCAGTTTGTTTGGAGTTTATATTAGTATTGCTGGTTTTTTTCTATTATAATGTTGGTATAGTCAATAATGTATCTGGTTTCTTTGTGTTGTTGACCTTACTGTGGTTAGTTCTCTGCTTTTTGAGTGATACTGGGGATCAAGGCCTCAGAAAAAGGATGGACACTAAGAAGACCTTCAAATAAGAGTGGAAAAAGTGTCTATCCCAACAGATGAAAAAAATCTAAATATATAAACACAAGAACTATTAAAAAAAGACAGCTTAAAATTTTCCATAATTTGTCAGTAAATGAATGCAGATATTGAAGTGGATAAAATTCCAGACAGACAGTTTAAAAGCCTGATTTATGAAATGATTTGTGATTTCAAAAAGGATACAAATAAACAACTGAATGTATTAATAAAGATAATCCAGGATATGATGGAGCAATCAAACAAAGGGAGACTCTGAAGAACTAAACAGAAATTCTGGAAATAAAAAGCACATTAACTTAAATAAAAAAAACTCAGTAGAAAGTCTCACCAAAAGGTGAGCACACAAAAGACAGAATTTCAGGGCCTGAAGACAAGACTGAGGAATTCAAATATGCAGACACTAGGAAAAAGGAGAAATTATGAAAAAAACATCCAAAAACTCTGGAACACAGTAAATAACTACACTTGAGAATTTTTGGCATAGAAGAGGGCACTAAGCTACAGACTACTAGTACAGAAAATATAATACAATAATGACATAAAATTTCCAAAATCTTGGGAAAGATATAGACATCCAAGCACAGGACCCCAAACAAATATAACCAGAAAGACACCTCCTCATATCATGTTACAGTTTAAATAGCAAGAGTACAGGACAAGGAAAGAGCATGGAAAGATGTAAAGGAGAAACGTAAAGTCATTTATACAGGCAAAGCCATCAGAATAACTCCAGACTTCTCTGCAGAAACTTTCAAGGACAGGAGGGCATGGAATGATGAATTGCAAGCTCTGAAAGAAAATAACTACCAACCTAGATTACTACATCCAGAAAAGCTATCCTCTAAAATAAAAAAAAGAGAAATAAATCTTCCAAGATAAGCATAAACCAAAGAATTCATCACCACTGTTAGTACTGCAAAAGATACTTAGAGAAATCCTGGACATGGAAGAGGAAGAGTTCTGGTATCAAAAAAAAAAAAAAAAAAGAGGAAGAGTAGACACACTATTAAGAATTAACCATCCGGGTATGACAGCATATGCCCATAATCCCAGCACTCATCAGACTGAGGCAAGAGGATTGCCATAAGTTTGA
The DNA here is from genome assembly GCA_004363535.1 of Dasyprocta punctata. Taxonomy (NCBI): domain Eukaryota; kingdom Metazoa; phylum Chordata; class Mammalia; order Rodentia; family Dasyproctidae; genus Dasyprocta; species Dasyprocta punctata. Next base: position 138,643 of record RJWM01001921.1, on the reverse strand, counting down.
AGCCAGATGAGGCTACATAGTGAGTTCAAGAAAACCTGAAATAAACATTAGTGAGACCATCTCAAAAAATGAGAGAGAGAGTGAGAGAGAGAGAGCAAGAAGAATTAGGAATCAAACATACCTTAATGTAATAACTTTGAATGTAAATAATAATAATTCTTTAATTAAAAAACAGACACTAACAGGATGGATTAAAAAACAAGACCCAACTCTTTGTTGCTTGCAAGAAACATACCTCACTAGTAAAAACATACACAAAAAGTCAAAGAATGGGAAACAATATTCCAGGCAAACATAGCACAACAGCATGCAGCAGTATCTGCTGATATATGACAAAGGAAACTTCAGAATAAAATTAATCAGTTGGTACCAGAAAAGGTCACTACATATTGGTAAAAGGAAGAATTCATCAAGAGCATATAACAAATGTAAATATAAATGTATAAGCATCAGTGCATCTGATTACATAAATACTACTCAGCATAATAGGACACATAGGGCCCAACACAACATTAGTGGATAACTTCAATACTCTATTCTCACCAATAGATAGGTCATCCAAACAAAAATCAACAAAGAAGTGTCAGAGTTAAACGTCAGCATAAATCAAATGCACTTAACAGACGTTTACAGAACATTCCACCCAACACATTCTTCTTCTCAGCTACCATTTGATAAAGAGTAAGCTTGTGAAATATTCTTCAAACCATACTTTAAGCCATAAAAATTACATTCTAATGGTCATATTTAAGCTATGGAGCAAGGCTTAACAAATACATTAAAATTTAAATGATTTGTTGCCTCCTGCCATATTTTAATCGAATGAAACTAAAAATTGAAGATAAAAGAAAACACAGAAACTGTATAAACACAGAGATTGAACAATTCACTTGGGGAAAAATAAAAAAAATTCCTAGAATCAAATGAAAATGGAAATACAGCATATCATAATCTCAAGGTACACATAGGCAGTCTTAAGAGGAAAAGTCAGTTATGAGTCTCTATATCAAAAAATCAAAACAATCTCAAATAAACATCCTAATCACACATCTCAAGATGTTAGAAAACCAGAACAAACCAAAACAAACACAATAGAAGAAAAGAAATATCAAAAAAGCTGAAATGAATGAGACACAAACTAAAATAAATGATACACAGGACCAATAAAACAGAGAGATAGTTCTTTGAAAAAATAAACAAGATTAATAAACGCTTGGCTAAACTACCCAAAGAGAGAGAATATCCAAATCAAACTACAGTTAGGAATAAGAAAGGAGATATTACAATATATACAACTGAGATCCAGATAATTATTAGTAACCACTTCAAAAACCCACATTTTAACAAGTTGGGGAATCTACAGGCAATGGATAAAATTTCTATGCAAATGTAATCTACTAAAACTGAACCAAGAGGATATAGGAGGCCTAAACAGATAAATAACAGTAAGTGAGATTGAAGCAGTAATAAGAAGTCTCCCAAAAAGGAAACTAAAGTACCAGAGAGTCTTTAAAGAAGAACTAACACCCGAGTTCCTCAAACTATTCCATGAAATAAAAAGGCAAGAAGTGCTTCCAAACTTGTTCTGTAAGGCCAGCGTCACCCTGGTTCCAAGCCAAATAAGAACACAACACAAAAAGTAAACTATAGACCAATATTCTTGGTGAACACTGATGCAAAACTCCTTAATAAACTACATATCAGTCAAATTCAACAACACATCAAGATGATCATACATCAAGCTGGTTTCACTCCAGTCATGGAAAAATGGTTCAACATATGGAAATAAATGTAATGAACCACATAATTAGAATCCAGGATAAAAAAAATATCGCATGATCCTTTCAGTTGATGCAGAGAAAGTCTTTGACAAAACTCAACATTTCTTCATGCTAAAAGCCCTGAAGAAACAAGATATTGAAGAATCATCCCTCAAAATATTAAAGAGCACATATGATACTGTCATTCTGAATGGGGAGAAATTGAAACCATTTTCTCTCAAATTAGGAGCAAAGCAAAGATGTCCACTCTCATCATTTCTATCCAATATAGTTCTTGAAATTTTTGAACAATTAGGCAAAGGAAAAAATAAAAGTTACCAATAGGAAAGAAAGAAGTCAAGCTATTTTTGTGGTTGATAAGATCTTACACTTAGAACGCCCTTCAGACTCTACCAAAAGGCTTTTAGAGCTCATAAATGAATTCTGCAAAGTAACAGGATACAAAACCAACATTAAAAAATCAATAGCTATTCTATACACAAATGATGGACTAGATAAGACAGAAATCAGAGAATTACATTCTCAATAACTTCAAATAAAATAAAATGCCTAAGGATTGATGTAACCAAGGAGGTAAAACATCTCCACAATGAAAATTTCAGAACACTGAAGAAATTGAAGACTCAAGAAGATGTAAAAATCTCCCAGGTTCATGGAGTGGCAGAATTAATATTGTCAACATACCCATATTTACAAAAGCAATCTATACCAATTCAGTATAATCCCCACCAAAGTACTGATGGCATTCTTCACAGATCTAGAGAAACAATCCTAAAATTCATATGGAAATACAAAAAATCCAGAATAGTCAAAGTGATCCTAAGCAAAAATGGGCAAGCTGAAGGCAACACAATACCTGACTTCAAATTATACTATAAAGCTGTGATAAGAAAACCTCCATGGTACTGGCACACACACACACACACACTCACACACACACACACATATATATAGGACAAAGACACCTGAGAAAAATATGCAAGGACAGTTATCTGATTCTGGACAAAGGAGCAAAATTGTATGTTGGAGAAATGATACTGAGAAACTTGGGTATCCACTTGTAGAAAATTGAAACTAGACCCCTATTTCTCATCCTGTACAAAAATCAATTCTAAATAGATCAAAGATTAGGTTTGTGACCTAAAACTTTAAATTTGCTAAAATGAAACATAGAGGAAACACTTGAAGCATTTGGTACAACCAAAGACTCCCTGAACATGACTCCAATAACACAAGAAATAATGACTAGAATCAATAGATGGAATGATATGAAATTAAAATTTTCTGGACAGCAAGAGAAACAATTAACTGGATGAAGAGACAGAATGGGAGAAAAGTCTTTACCAGCTGCTCTTCAGACAGAGGAATAATATTTAAAATATATAAAGAATTCAAAATATTTAACACCAAAAACATCAAATATTCCGATCAATAAATTTGCAAATGAATTGAAAAGACACTTCTCAGAAGAAGACTAAGTGGCAAGTAAGTATATGAATGACAATGCTCAATATCTTTAGCCATTAGGAAAATGGGAATCAAAACTACACCAAGATTTCATCTCACTCTACTTAGAATGGCTGTCATCAAGAATACAAAAACCAAAAAATACTGGTGAAGATATGGGGGAAAGGAACACTTCTACACTTCTAGTGAGAATGTAAATTAATACAGCCACTGTGGAAATAAGTATTGAGGTGACTCAAAAACTAAAAATAGAGGTACCATTTGACTAAGTTACACCACTCCTTTGTATAAATGCAAAGCAATTAAAGACAGCACAATGTAAAGATACCTCCATATCCATTTAACGAGGCATAATTCACGGTAGTCAAGATATGGAACCAGCCCGAGTGCCCATCGAGAGATGAATAAAGACCATGTGGTGCAGATATATAGACATAAGATAATTTTTCAGTCTTAAGGAAAGACAAAATTCTGTCATTTGAAGTAAATATGTGAATATGGAGACTATCCTGTTGAGGCAAATAAACCAGACTTATAAAAACATTCTTTCCAATATGTGGAATCTAAAAGTTAACAAGAAAGTGAAAGAGAAACTGTCACTGGGGAAGAGGAAAGGAAAAAAGAGTGAATGAGAGGGAACGTAAGGACAGATTAAAATGGGAATAGACAAGAGCAAAATATAATACACGAATTGGATACTTCCAAGATGTGAAACTGGAGAGAAAGGTGGGCGAAAGAGATGATGGAAAGGGCACAAAACTGATTAAAATACATTCTATAGGAATGTGTCAAAATGAATCACACCGACTTGTGCAAGCAATTTTTTTAAAAATGGGAAAAAAGAGGATACACCTGAACTGTACACTTCTTGTGGTAGGAGAAACATATAATCCTTTACCTGTCTTCTAAATTTGAGGTAAGCAACATTTTAAAGGTCTCTTTAATGTGGGGCCAGCAAAATTTTCCTATAAAAGGTCACATAATAAATATTTTCAGGTTTTCCAACCACATGGACTGTATTACACTTATTCAGTTCTGCTCTCAGAGCTCCGATACAGGCGTGGGCAACATGTAAGAAGTGCATGTGACTGTGTTTCAATAAAACTTTCTTTACAAAAACAGGATGGGCTGGGTTTGCCTGAAGATCACATTTTTCTGAACTTTGTCCTGAATGATCTTCATGTCTGCTAGTTATAAGACTGTTGTTTATACTTGTTCTTCCAAATTACTTATCGTAAACCAAAGCCAAAACCCTTCCATGTGCCTTCCATTTCATAAAAGTTCTAGGATAAGCATACCTAAGAGGAAATAGTGTGTGTCCCCTCAAAAATAAGAAAGACCTGTGGCTCAACACAAAGACACCAAATACCATACATCTCAGGAATTAAGAGTTGGAAGGTACAGGGCTGGTAGGCTACTGCTCAGAAGAAAGTTCCTTAAGGATCAATTATGGAAAAGTCAATGCAAGTGACAAGGTTACTGTGGTAGTCAGCTTCCCTTCACTGTGATGGAATACCTGAGAACAACAATGTAAAGGGAGAAAGGTTTATTTTGGCTCATGGCTTTAGAGTTTTCCACACGTTTGTTTAGCTCCACTGCTTTAGTCCTCTGTCAAGGCGGAAATATTAAGGCAGGACATGGTAGAGGAAAGCTTGTCACTTCATGGCAGCCAAAAGCAGTCAGAGAGAATAAGAGAAAGAGGAAGGAGTGATGGACAGGATATACCCTTTAAAGGCATGCCCCAGTGACCTGACTCCTCCAGCTGAGCCCTTCCTCCTAACAGCAAATTCACCCACAAACTCATCCATAGAGCAGTACACCCGTGATCCGATAACCTGTACAGGCTCCACCTCAGAACACTGCTGCACTGGAGTTCCAAACCTCAATACATGAATGTTTGGAGGACACTTCATTTTTAAACTGTAACGTTCTACCCCTGGCCCTCAAAGTCACATGTGCATTTCATTATGCCAAATGCATTTAGTCTATCTCCAAGAGTTGCTGAAGTCTTAATTATTTCAGCACTACTCAAAAGTCCAAATCCAATGTTCCCTGAGACTCAAGATACAGTTAGCTGTGAGTCCCTGTAAAAACCAAAAAGAAGTTACATAATACCTAAGATGCAATAGCACAGAAAGTATTTTCTTTCCAAAAGGGAGGAAGAAACATTGTAATACAAAGAAATAGGACAAAAACTACTCTCAAATCCGTCAGGACAGTTAATTTCTATGGTTCAATGTCTGGCACACAGGGCTCATGGCAGCAAGATGTAGGCTCCACAGGGCTTAAGAAGCCCTATTTTTATAGCCTTGTCAGGTGTATCCCCTATGCCCACTTTCTTGAGCTGGCTTTAGTCATTGTCTTTGGCTTTCCTTTGCAGATATTCCATGTATCTGACATCTCCAGCTTTTTGAGTCTTCATGAGAACTTTCTCTTTATCCTCATAGCTTCTGAACCACATGGTCAAGTGTAGTCACAGCATTGATCCCATTTCTCAGTACCAACTTTCTACGTTAGTCAACTTTTTGTCACTATGACAAAATATCTGACATACATCAACTCAAAGAAGGAAAGGGGTTTTTCTTTTGGCTCACGGCTTCAGAGATTTCAGTCCATGGTCAGCTGGTTCCATTGATTTTAGAACTGCGTCAATGCACAAATGTCATGGTGTAGATATATGGAGGAGAACTGCTCACCTTATGGCCAGGAAACAGTTGGGGGAGAACAAGAGAGACAGGATGGAGTCAGGGACAAGATGTACCCTCCAGAGGCACATTCTCAGTAAGCTGTTCCCTCCATCTGGGCCCACCTCTTAATAGCCCATTCAGCTATGAACTCATCAATGGGTCAATCCACTGAAGAAATTAATGTACTTATGACCCTATCACCTCACTCAACCCCACCTCTGAACATTACGTTGCAGAGACAGCCTTCATTCTTTGGGAGAACTTCATATTTAACTTGTAAAAACTCTATAGGTGATGCTGACAGGGTCTTCACAAAATATGACTATGGTTATTCTTGGACAATTCCTATTTAAAGAAAATACAGCATGATACAGTGATTCCAGAGTTGCAAATCTCTCATAGTAAATTAGAAAAAATGGACCTAGTGCATTTATCACATAAAAAACTGCCTTCCACCTCCTTTCTGCTTTATTCTTTGGTATTTACTGTTGGTAGACAGAACTACTCCTTCCTCTTCACCTCGTGGCCTTCCCAGTGCAGAGCAGCTATGAGATCTAGATTCTGATTGGTTCCTCCACTTTGTCAAACAAATGTGTTCGTGCCAAAGTGAAGTTCAGGACCTTCTCCCAGTGGCTCTGAGGAGTAATTCTCTTCCTCTTCATGTATGAGAGTAAGAAACATTCAGTTCTGGTTCCTAATGGCAGTCTCAATGGAATCAAGGCTCAGGGTAAAACAAACCCAGGAAGAAAGGAAGGTCAAAGATACTCTTAAAGAACTTGAGTTCTGAATTATCTTACTTTGAATACTGCCCTACAGCTTTTTTTAAAGCTATGTGAATCAATAAACTCTTCTTTTAGTTAAGCTAGGGCTCTGTAAACTCAGATTTTGGGATCAAATCCAGTCCATCATGTTATATATAACTGGTGAGCTAAGAAAGATTTTTATAGACAGACAGTTGTAATCAATTTGATGATAAAAATGAACTTTGAGCACCAATTAAATAAAATGTTTTTCTCCTCAAAATAAGATTTCTATTTGTTTCATTCATAATCAATATTACAAAAAACGTAAATTCAATTACTGTATTTTTAATTTCATCAATGAAACATACTTGAGAATTTTTCTTTTTTTTTCACATAAGTGCTCATCTAATAATCTTTATTTTGCCCCTTGCCCCATGAGATACCTTTACTAAAACCATTTGCTCAACCTTATATTAAATTAGTATATTTCAGATCATTGCATGACATGGATTTTAAAAATCATGTTAAATAGTACACTTGTTTTAAAGGAAGAAATGAAATGTGACCATTGTTAAGGTTTTTCATATGAGAACGCAGCCAGAACCAATAAATTAACTTCCTGAAAGGTCTCCACTCCAGCCATCATCCCCACCTCCCTCAAACTTAAATAAATATTGTCCTCTTAGCTGTTGTTACTATTCTTTGAGTCTTTTGTGGTGTGTTTCTTTGTCGTCTTCTACAATCCCATCAGAAAACAGAACAGAAATTTACCATAGAATGGTGCATGCACTGTAAAGCAATCACAATGTGATTAGAGGGACATCATTACCTTTCTATGTCTCAGCACATCCATTTGGAGTGAGTCCTTCATGATACATTTTTCTTGAAGTTTATGAGAACTAATTTAGATTATTTCTTCTAAAGAGATAGCATTTTCCCTGAAGGAAGGAAATAAGAGTCAGAATATCTGGGTGTGTTTTTGTACAGACAGCATTAACTGTCATTCTAATAAAAGAATCACCACCACCTAGTTTTATTTTTTCTGCCTGGGTACAGCAGACAGGACCCCCAGCTGCTTAGGTGTCCTCTAGCCCAAGTCTGGTCACTTAGAGCTTGCTGAACACAGTGATTGGTTCAAAGATGGGCACATGACCCCATCAGAGCCAGTCACATCAAATCTTAGGAGCGAAGTTTGAGTTTAAAGATGGTCACATGACCCTGTCTCAGCTTATCAGATCTGATCACAGAAGCTTGAAGGTATCTGTAGAGAATCTATATAGAGAGTTCTTTTTGACTAGCATTAGGCCTGGGATCACGAAGCTTTTGGAGAGAGATACCTCCTGAGACAGAAGTCAACACATAGGAAAGCTGAGCAGAGAGATAGAAAGATAGAGATCAAGGGCTTCTAATGTAATTTAAAATAGCTGCAGCTATTGGCCTGGACTATTCAATTACATGAGTCAAGAAGCTCTTTTTTTCTGTTTGAGCCAGTTTAAATTGGGGTTTCTGTCACTTACAATGGAAATAGGCAATCACCATGTAATGTGGTGACTGTCTGTGGTTGGGTTCTCCAAAACAAAACAAAGCAAAGCAAAACAAAACAAAACAAAGCAAAATAAAGCAATACAAAACAACCCCAATTCAAGTCATTCGAGAGGTGCTCCCAGGAAGTACCTGTTTGGGTCAAGGAACTGAGACAGAAAGGTGAGGCAGTTATAATAGTGCGCAAGTGAACGTGTTGACATTGACCAGATGGCTCTGAGTCCTGCTGGAGAACTGACAGAGACAAAGGAGGACACGTGCTTCAGAGCCACCCTACTTTATTGCTCCCCCCTCCACATATCCACTGCTGGCTCTGAGGTAGCTTCTAGGGGAGTGAATGCCTTCCCGTCTGCAGCCTGGCCCTGGTGTGAGCAGGCTCTCGGGAGGAGAGCTTCACAGGCCTGGGAGCATGTGGGAGGGCCCAGAGGCACCAGCTGGGATGCTGACTTGGAAATAGATGCTCACTGGGTCTGCTGTGGTGATCACAAGTGTCTTAGTTACTTTTCACTGGTTGCTGGGACAGAATACCTGATGCCCAAAATTAGGGAAGGCAAGGTCTATTTCTTACAGTTCTCAGCAGTTTCCATACTTAGCTGGTTCCAAGGCAGCATGCCATGGTGGGGCAGCCATTCATGGCTACCATCAAACAGTAAGATGAGCGAGAGCAAGAGAGCCAGAGATGCTTTCCTCCCACCCTTACTCTGTGTGTTGGCTCCACCCCTGGGCGGGTGCAGCACTCACATGGCCAATCCCAGTGCTAGACAACAAACCAATCACAAAGGCCAGACTCAGCCCCATCCAAATTACTTGAGGCCTTGGGGGGGACACAGGATCAAACCAATACAATAAGCAACTCACTCTTCCTGAGCCTCATTTACTAAGTTGAGTGACAATCACATCCATGATACCTATTTTAGAGGGTCATTGCGAGAAACTACTAAGACTGCATGTTGGAAAGGACTTCATAACATCCAGAGGGAGCTCAAATATACAATCACATGATACTGTTATTGTATTCTTGTTTCCTTTTCCTTATATATTACGAAGAGGCAATAATCAGCAAGGGTGAAACATATAAACCACCTAACTTGTGTGCATACTGTGTCCCTTATGTAATGAAATGTCCCAGAAAAGTGGCTTAGGGGGTCATAGGAACCCTCAGCTTCCTGCTGTGACCACTTCATCATGTCTTGCTCTGTCCTGTCTGTCATTGCACAGTATTTTCTATGGTCCTTTAGAAGCCACCTCTTCTGCATCATCCATGTGAGTGAGGTGGGCTGACCACCTGTTCTAACTCCAAAGATACAAGAAGTGACTCTGCTTGACAGAGAAACAAGAGATAGAGGCTTCTGGGGATGTGAGAGCAAAGTCACCACAGGCCCCTGTTGGTGCCTGATGAGCCAGCTCTCGCTCTGCACTGCTTCTCTGTCCCTGTTTCCATACTGACATGAGGTAAAGCAAATCACTGGACTGGGGACAGAAGACCTGACACCACACCAGTAAGCTGATCCTGAGTCTCTGGTCCCTAACTTCCTTCGGCCTTATTCCTCCCAGAGATGGGAGCTGTGTGGGGTGAGCCAGAGTCAATCCTACCTGTCATCTACTGTTGGTGGTCAGTCCTAGGTGGCTTTGTCAAGAGATCTGTCACCTGTGCAGCTATGGGGGAGCGTGCAGCAGGCAAACCAGGCTGCGTCAGCAGAGCAGCAGAGGCAGAGAGAAGACAAAGCCATAAAGTAGTTAAGGAGCAGATGTCTGTCCTTGCCCAACAAGGGCTATGGAAAGTGAGAAAAGTACCATTCTGGGGAGACACCGCCAAACACCTCAAGAGCAAGTCATGTCGACATCACATGTCCTAACAGGGCACTTCACATCTGTGCTTCTCTTCCTCCAAATCCAAAACTCTAACTTAATCACAGAGAGGGGAGAGAAGAGAAGGGGAGGAGAGGAGAGGAGAGAAGAGATGAGAGGGATAAAAACAGAGGAACATTTTATGAAGCACCTGACCAGTACTCTTTAAATACTGGTTAAAAAAAGAAAAAGAAAGAAAGAAAGAAAGAGACAGACAGAAATTGTCACCAACCAGAGAAGTCTAGGCAGACATGATAACCAAATACAATGTGAAATCCTGGGCTGAGTCTTAGGATAGAATTAGGATATTAGAGAAAAATTAGTGAAACCCAAATAAAACCTGAAGTTTCCTTAATAGCAATGCAGAAATGTTGCATTCTTACCAATGTACCATAGCAATATGGGGTGAAAATATTACAGGTACAAGGTAACAGGCATAAGAACTCTGTACCATCTTTGCAACTTTCCTGTAAACTGGAAGTTATTCTTAAATGAAATTTTATTCTAAAACATTTCCCTTCCATCTTGCTAGCTCCTCCATAAGGCAAGCTGAAGAAATGAGGCCGGAAAGGAAGCAGGGGCAGCCTGGAGGTAGACAGTGAGATAGAGCATCTTCACAAGCTGTAACGGACTGAATTATGTCCTCCCAAAATGCACATGCTGAAACCTTAACCGTGATGCGACAACATTTAACATAAGTTAAGGGCCCAATTATACATAAGGTCACAAGGCTGAGGTCTGACCCAGTAGAACTTGTATTCTTCTAAGTAAAGGAGGAAGCTACAGAGTACTCTAAGTCTCTCTGGGGATGTGGTGGAAAGGCCATTGAGAACACAGGCAGAAGATACCATCTGCAAGCCAGGACCAGATGCCTCAGCACATGCAAACTTGACTGGCCCCTTGCTCTTGGACTTTTGGCCTCCAGAACTAGGCAGCACTGCTTTCAGTGGTTTTAAATTTCCCAGGTCATGGGATTTTGCTGTGGCAGGCAAGCAGACCGGAAGACCATCCATGCCCATGGGAGAGGAGCAAAGGAACGAGAGTGGGAGAAGGAGAAACTGAGCTGTGACACCCTCACACAGGGCACGCCGAAGCTGGGATGGTCTTTGGTGCTATCCAGAACTAGGGTGAAAGGATCAGCAAGTGTACTCTACACCACCCTGAGACTGGATGCAGACAGCTCGGGAAGTAGGGAAAGTGTCCCTTCAGCTGCAGTCAGCCCTGGGGTGCAATGACCACAAGATCTAGGTGCCTGGGGCAGTCTCAGCAGGTCCTTGGTCCAAAGGTGTCCTGGCCAGTGTCTCTCTCGTGTACGCTATGTAAACAAGGACCCACCGCCCTCCACAAGACAAGTGAATCCCCACCTCAATCTTGCTCCTCCGATTTCCTATCCCTCCTGCCACAGCTTGGCTGGCCCTGGCTGAGGGAAATGTTTAAAATGAACCAAAAATTAGAGTTTTAAACCAGACAGTATTCTCATTATTCACAGAGAAGATAAAGTCGTGTAAGCTGTCTCAGATGTCGTGAGGGGATCCACCCTCCAAAGGGAAAAATTCACCTGAGCACATACGAGGCACTCATGTGAAAGCCAGAGTCACCCCATCAGCAGGCCAGCTGCATGAGTCTCCTGCTCTATGTTCCTACAGTAAGATGCTCAGTTGTCTCTTAAAACGCATCGCATTTCAGATAAATTGCACAATCCTCGTGCTGCAAAGCCCTGTATGATCTGGTCCCCTCACCAGCTTTTCTCTCTCAGCATCAAATTTATTTGTACCTCATGGCCTTTGCATGTGTCAGTCCCTTTATCTGAGAATCCATCCCACTCTTTCTTTCCCAGACCAATTCCTGCTCATCTTTTGGGTCTCAGGTTGAAAAACACTTACTTGGGGTGGCCTTCCCCATGCTACAGGTGCTCAGAACAGGGTGAAGGGTGAAGGGAAGCAGCCTCTGGGGAAAGCTCCCACTCACAGCCATGACAGAGGGCAATCCCAAGTGCACAGGCAATTATCAAAAAAAAATCTAGCTTCCTCATTTGCTAACCTCTCATTGGTCAAAAGTGAGTCACATGGCCAACCTGTAGCCAATTAAAAGACAAGTACATTCAATTGTGTGAAAGAAATGAAAACATTAGGTGACAAAAGAGTGAAGAGGTCCAGGGAAGAGTGAAGAAGCAAAGTATGCAGGTTAATCTTTCAATGAACCTCATCCGTCTCATTGAAAGTCTCTAAAAATAGGGCCATTTCTAATCTTTTGTATTGCTTTATTTCTGCAACCAGGCACAGAGCAGGCACATGGTAAGTACTTCATAAGGATGTGCTAAATGTTCTAAATTCCAAAGAATACAGTTCAGATGAACTTTTGTAACCCAATCCATTTCAGAGACAGGAATGGCTTGTAATGCGAGGATGTATGAAATATATCCCCCTGGAAAGGTAATGGCACATGTGCTAGACTCTAAATCAGCCATCAATGAGCTACTATCATAGTATCTTCAATGGATTATACCAACGATGGCTGTGAGGAATGCCTTTGCTTGCCAGAATTATGATTTGTTATTCATCTTGTGGATTTTTAAACAGAACCTTGTACTTAGTATTCAAATTAATGACTCCAATGTATTTGCCTGGATTTTTTTAAAGAATCATTTTGCACAATACATGTAATAGTTACATTTTTATGATAAACTTAGTTGGTAAAAGCTTTTTCAATTTTATCATTTAGACAAGTAGATATCAGTAAATCAAACTTGAAAGGCAGAGTAGTGGCGAGGGAGAGAAGCTTGCATACCAGGGTGGGAGGCAAGCCTTCAGCTCCATAAGGACAGCAGAAGGACAAACGAAGGAGGAAAAGGGTAAACTCCCATAAAAGACCATGAAAATGTTTCAGGGTGATCCCCCAGTCAGAAACCTGTTATCTTGCACTTTCCTGATATGATTCATTAAAAACTCCTCTAATCTATGAATGATTTAATGCAAAACTCAAGAAATTTGAAAATAGGTTACAATTCTGGTTCTCTTATTTCCTAACTCTGCAACCCCCAAAATAAACTGATGTAAATTTCTGTGCCTCAATTTTATTGCCCACAAAATGGGACAGAGAATGAGGGCTGGTGGATATGAAAGAAGTTCTGGCTCTGAAGGTGATATCAAGATTTAAAAATCAGACACGTCATCTATGACAAATGCCTGGCCATAAACCCATGCTGGTCTCTGAAAGGTATTTCATGAACTCACCCTAGGATGAGAAAAACACAGTGGTATGGGTTGAACTGTATCTCCCCCAGTGAAATACGGTGAAGATCTAACCAATGATATTCATGAATGTGACCTCACTTGGAAATGTAATCAAGTTACGATGAAGTCATTCAGGTGGACCACAGTTCCGTATGATAGTGTCCTCACCGGCAAAGGCAAAGGCCACCAGAAGTGCAAATGAATGCCGAGTGATGGTGGAGGCAGACATTAGAGTGGTGCAGCTGCGAGCCCAGAACACCAAGGACCTGCAGCCACCAACAGACGCTGAGAAAAAGCTAAGAGAGATTAGTCCAGAGTTTCAAAGGGCCTGGGGTCTAGAGGGTATCTGGTCGCCTCAGCTTGATTTTGGACTTCTGATCTCCAGAATTTTGACACAATAGATTTCAGTTGGTCAGCCACTCAGTTTGGGATACTTTTTTGCAATAAACTAAGGAATTGCATATAGTAACATGAAAATTTTAATTAAATAAAATGTATTCATTGTAAAAAAAGTCATTCTTTGTTAAATAGCTTGTCCAAGGGTAGAATTGGCTTGGAAAGGCTATTTTTTTTTGTTTTGTTTTTATTTAAATGTTTCACTTGTCAGTTTTCTCTCCTTCTTCCCTTCTGTTGGAACACATATGTGTTATGTACCCCTTCTGATGATCACACACGCACACACACACACAGATAATCACTCACACACACTCATTGGCATTGCCTACAAGTAAGACTACTTGCTATTTCCTTGGGTGAGGGAGTCTTTTTGTTCTGCTTATTCGTGATTCTTAAAAATGTGCTAAACAACATTTTAGTTACCTTGAAATCCACTGCTATGGGTGTTTAACTGAGTGCCAAAGAGAGAAAATTAAAATAATCAATGAGTGTAGTTTGCTGCCTGGTCAAGGTCATCAGCACTTAATTTACTCATTCCCTCAAGCAATTGGAGTTAACTTTGCTCTTTCCCCTACTAGTTAGCCATTGCGCAATTGCATTCAGACCTCCTTCCCCCACCCCCGGAAGCTGAGAAGGCTTAGTCACGGGAGGAGATTTAGTTCTTCATTTCATTAAAGAAAAAAAAAAACAGGTCGACTTGTATTTGATCCTGTTTTCTTAAACAGGTATCAAATTTTGCAAATGCTTTTCTCTTTCCCTTACACGTGAAAGCGCATGGTGCAAGGGGAAACTGCTGTGGACACTAAAGAGGCTTCCTAGACAGCACTGTGTCTGGCGGGGGTCAAGGGGCACATTCTGACCACAGGCATCTGGGACCCCTTGCAAGAGGTTTTTTGCAGCCCTCCAGAGACATTCAACACACTGCATGGGGTGACTGGACATGCTGGGGACTTAGTCCTGTTAAGAGATCTATCAACTTTAAACGATGAGATTGAGGATCCTCTAGCTCCTTCAGGCCTCCACTGGGGTAATCCTGGAGCTCTCTGTCTACACTGTAGCAGCAGCTGCCCACAGTCCTGACTTGTTAGATAATTCATCCTGTGTTTGCAGTTGTACTCCTTCCTGTCTCATGTCTCTACCTCCCTACCAATGCTTCCCAAATTGCTGCTCACACAAACTGCTTGCTCTCAAATCCTTGTCTTGATGTCTACAGTTTTCAGAAAGTATTCTCAGTTTGACACCCAAGGACATCTTCAGATTCTGGTAGGAAGTCTGGTACTGACAAAGAGAAAAATCGGCTCTGTGTCATTAATATGTTCAAGCTGCTGCACTTTTGAAGGTGGTTATGATAATTACTATTAGCAACACCACAGTTCACCCAAGTAACAGGAAGATATTTATGTGTCTCCTCCTAAGTTCCTACTTTTCAATCAGAAGATTCAAATCTCATGTGATAATATTAGCCTTGAAATATTTTTTCTCAGGTGACATAGGACTACTTTTAAATTCAATTTATCTCTAGGCTTGGTTGTTTAATAAACATTTTTTCAAGCATTGATCATGCATTAGGCTGTAATGCCATCTTTGATGACTACCAAGAAAACATTCTTCCCTGCTTGGTCCAACAGGAAGAGTTGTAGTTTGGTTTCCATGCCCATGGAAGGCCACTTTAAAAATGAGCTCTCTGTGGGCTTGTAAATACATCAAAGCGTGACATGCCTGTGGAGACAGTTTTCAAGCCCAGTGAGAGCAATGAGACTATCCAGACATCAACCTTATGTTTGATCTTAGATTTTATTTCAAGAAAGGTATGATTGAGAAATTGGGTGACTTGAATGAAGTTTGTATGTTACATGTTAATATATCAACTTAAAGTTTTTATTTACAGTAATTGCAGTTTTATGTAAGAGAATTTGAGAAAATTTAGTAAATAAAGAGAAAAGCATTCATGGGAAGAGGAATAGCATATCTGCAACAAACTCTTAAGTTCTGGGAAAAAATCAGATAGATATAGATAGATAAATAGATCATACATAAATCATAAAGATGATGACATAAAAAAGAGACATAAGCTATATGTCTGTGATATATAGACAGGGAAACAGAGATATATTAAAAAAAAATGAAGAAGAAAAAGCCAGTGTAGTAATATTGAGATTTGGGAAATCTGAATAAAGTTTACTTACAAATACTTTGTGCTATTTTTATAATTTCCTTTAAGTCAAAAACTATGTCAGAATAATAACTTTTACAAACACACTCAGCCTTACCTAGTTCCCTTTTTAACTAGCATATATATGAGTAGCACATAGAGCAGTTGGTCTATATCCTGCATGTTTTTCAGAAATAAAAGATCCCTCCAAGGGCTTAACTTATGGTTCTGTAACTCCTGTAAAAAGAAAAAGAAAATTGCCTATATTTGGTTTGGAAAGAATATCTTTATCTCAGATTTCAGATTTTACCCAACGCTTGTTCTCTTTTCACTGAAAAACAGAGTATCTGAAGACACATCAGCAGCTGGAACTTTATCCTTACCTGACCCGAGTGCTTTTTCTTTGGCACACTTCATTTGGATGTTTCCATGAGCAATTTGTCTTCATCCACTCAAGGAGGATGGTAAACATACAGTTGTGTGGGTGGGATCTAGAGTCTTCCCTATCAGAACACTTGCATTGTTTCACAAGCCTGTGGACTTATAGAAAATGACCAGGGGTATGATTAACTCTTTAGATGTTTTTTCTCTTAGCAAAAGTCTTTTAGCTTCAGTTAACTCCTATTACTCAGTCTTTTTTTTTTTTTTTCTATTTTAAAGAGGATAAAACCAAGGAAAATAATACAGAATAAAACCAATCAAAATAAACCAGGATAAGTGATACAGGACTTCAAAACCTTACGAAACCAGTAGTAGTTACCATAATGCCTTTTGTTGTCTTCAAGTAGCTGCAGATATCTTCAGGCACAGTAAAAATCGAACAGAACAGAATAGAAATAAGAAAAACAAAACAATGAATGTGATAAAGGACTTCAAGCCACTAGTAAGTCCAAAATGGCTACCATAATATGTCTTGCTATCTTTCAAACAGCTGCTCATGCCATCAGATTTAACATAATCAAACAAAACCAAAAAGAATAAAACCCAACCCAACAAAATAATGAAAATGGTATGGTTTCCCCAGTCAGGATCACTTCCTGGTGAAGCCTGGTTCTCTCCCTCCACAGTCTGCAAATGGCACTGACTCACAGGGAGAGGTTTGGGTGTGGCTGTCCCCACTCTGGCAGCAGCCCACACATGGTTTCCAGGCAGGAATCACCTCCTGTTGAGGCCTGGTTCTCTCCATCTGCAGTCTGTGAATGGTGCTGACTCACAGAGAAAGGCTTGGTTGTCCATTACTCAATCTTTTAAATTATAGTTCTGAACTAGTCATGGAATATGTCCTGCCTATTTGTTGAAAACAGCACATGAAGCCAGGGACATACAATGTTTGGGGAAGAGTTCTTTTCCTTTCCATCTTCAATGGGTTATAATTTCTAAAAGGGGCAACCATAGTATTTACTGCCCCAAAAGATCTTCCAGAATTTATCACACCCTATCAAGATGTGAAGTCAGTCTCACAGAACCTGCCCCCCAGGACCCTCTATGGGTTCTATTCAGGCCTTCACCTTGCTGCCCCACCTGGTAACTTGGCCCAGGGGTGCTCCACCTTGGCCATGTACAAAACAAAACCCAAGTTCTGCCTGGGATCAAGTGGCAAAATAAGCAAGTGAGACAGCTTGCTTTCCTGCAGCCTGCGACAGCACCGGGGTTGGGGCGGCAGCTCCCCAGGGACCCTGTGATCCCCTAGGGGCATCCCCAGTCGCATCCCCACCCTCTGTAGAAGTTAGAAGTGGGGCTGGTGAGCTCCCAGGTTCCTCACAGGGGTGACCAGGCCACTGCCAACAGGAGCCACCAGGGAGAACCACGCAGCAAGGAAACTAGGCAGAGATAACTACCTGTTACCCTTGTTGCTTGTTTTTTGTGGTACTGGGGCTTGAACCAGGGTCTTCAGATGAAGCCATGCCCACACACACACACACACACACACACACACATATATATGTATATATATAAATTTAAGCTTTCAATTCTCTTGCCTTGCCTTCTCAGAATACACTTTTGTTTTTAATATAATGTCCCTAAATTCAGAAAAAGAAAAGCAATGTAAAGTCAGTGTCCCTTAACTTTGAGTCTGGGTAGATCTTTTTTCTGTCTCAATGCAAGAGTCTAGGATAAGTTAGGCCATATATCTTCTGAATATAGGTTATAAAAGGCAACATGGCTTCTACCAAATTTGAAGCATTTGCCCTTAAAATACAGCCACCACGCTGTAAGGAAACACAGGCCACACGAAGAGGCCAATTGGAGAGGAGTTGAAACCCCCATCCCCTCAACCATAGTGAGTACCCAGGTGATTGCCAGTACCAATTCACCACCAGTGCGAGGGAGCCATACTGGATACAGGTCCTGAAACTCTCAGTCAAGCTCCCAACTAATGCCTCTAGCTTTCCCCCAGAGAACCCTACCCAAATTGCAGATTCATGTGCAGAATAAATATTTGCTATTATTTTGAGCCTTTACATTACAGAACAACTTGTTGTGCAGCAAAGGGCATATCATTTCAGGATGCAAGAATCCCAAGCCTTAGGCAATACTTGCAGTTGCTGTAGTTTTCTCTCATGTTCTAAGATTTGGGCGGTGCCTTTGTTGATGCAGTCCTTACTATCCATGTGAATCACTGGCAGATAGGAAGAAAAGTAATTCACAGATCATTCTTATTAAAATGTGTTTCTCATGTATTCAGGAATAAAGTCAGCCAAGGAGAGATGGATGAACTGAAGGGCTCCTTTGCACAGCTGAAATCCACTAACAAAATAGAGCCAGTCAATTTAGCTCTCTTCTGTTTGCCCCTCCTGGTCCATTCCACTCCAATCCGTGATGTGTAGGGGGCTGAACTGTATGCATCATAATGAAGGATCCCCACTGACTTTGCAAGGACAGACTCCCAAGAGCACAGAGGAAAGACAGTGAGTGAGAGTGTGAAGAAAGAAAAGGAGGTAGGAAGAACTGCGCTAGTAACTATTCAATAACCAGCTTGCTAAGGAGATGAAATGAATGTATAGATAATTATCAGCTTTACTGATACAAATGATGGGTTGCACACAACTTACAAATAATAATAAAATATGCAATATTTCTTTATTATAAATTCCATAGACTTAATTGACTCTCACATAATGCTTTCATTGATTTCCTTCTCAGTCCTTGTATACATAGTCAATCAATGGTTACAGTTGATAAATGAGTGTGGTTGGGACATGATTATTGGTTAGTAGTTTTGCTCACAGTACGCTGAGATTTAACATGTTCACCAATGGCTGAATCTGATCAGTTTTGGAATGCTGGAAAATTATTTCCTGTTCTTTTGTGCTATTCCTGACTGTATACAGGACACCTTTTCAAGTTTAATTTGCATTATTACGAATGGTTTCTACACTGTCATCTTAAATTTAGACAACCAGCGAAACAATAAATAAAGACTGGAATTAGAGCATTTACAGGTGTCTGCGGTGTAAATATGCCCACCCTGAACCATTTTAAGCCACCAATTTGGCATCACTGAATGTGGCACTGGAAAAAGATTCCCATTAGGATGCCAGTATATAGTATTGTCACACCATACAACAGCCAACAGATAAAACTTCAGGGTGTTGGCAATAGTAAAATGTCATGAAAATAACCAGGAAATACTGAATTTTGAGAATTTACTATTTTTACTACAATTTATTTAGCTGTAAGTTCACATTTAAAAAAAATAATAGATTTTGTAACAAACGATTTACAGAGTTCCTGGAAATTTAACAGGTGACTGTCAAAAGTGGTGTGATCGAGCTAAATCTGGTTTCCCTCCAAAATGGAGAATGCATGATGTTGATCCTGAATGAAAATAAGCAACAGTTCCCAAACTATGATACCCACAGGAACCACTGAGATGGTTTTTAAGCATCCCAGTGCCTGGTTCATGGACAGCCATCTTTTAGCTGTGTCCTCACATATGGTGGAAGGAACTCTCTGAGGTCTCTGTTACATGCTACTGAACTAGACAACTTTCCCTTGGCTGCGAGAAAATACCAGATATCCATAATTTAAAGGAGATTTGTTTTAGTCCAGCTTCAGTGGGTTCAGTTCGTGGCTTGCTTGTTCCAAAGCAGAAACAGCATGGCTACCTGAAGGAGCTTGAAGAGAGAAAAACTGCTCACCTCATGGGGGAGAGAGATTGGAGGAGAGCAAATAAGAATCCACTCATGGATTCTTCCATGTATCAATGGATTAATTCACTGGAGAGTATAGAACCTCCATGATCCAATTGCCTTCCAGAAAGTCTACTTGAGAACATGTGAGACTTCTGAAGGACACTGTAGTCCTAAACCATAACAGGTGTTAATTTTATTCACAATGGCTCCAACTTCACGGCATAATAACCTACTATAAGCCTCACATCCTAGTAACACTGTCTTGAAGGCTAGAATTTCAGGGACACCCGAATATTCAGTCTCTAGCACGTTTACACTGTCACCTTTCTTCTCTTGAGTGATTATGAGTGCCCTGAGCTATCAAATAAAAAGATCACTAACCACTCGGTACTGGTCTTGATGGGACTCAGAAACTTCCTGGGTCTACATGGGTGGCACTTCTGCACAGTAGACAGCTGCCACCTGCTGAAGATGAGTGCAGACAGTACAGCTCTCTGTGACCAGAGGATAGATCCAAGCCCCTTGCCTTAGAAGAGACAGTGTAGTTGAACCTTCTCAGTGCTCACAGTCCTCCTATATGGCCCTCCCGAGCTGAGTTTCATGTCTTCATCTTGGCCATTCAGCCTATAGAACCATGAGACATAAACGCCTGGTGTTAATAAGCAGTCCATGGGAGGCTGAGGTAGGAGGAGCATTGTGAGTTGGAGGCTGGCTTGGGCTACAACACAAGCGCAAGGCCGGCCTGAGCTACACAGTGCAACCCTGCCTCAAAAAACCAGGGCCAGGAGTTTCGTGCAGTGACTTAAGCGCCTGTTTGACAGGCCGAGATTGTGAGTTCAATCCCCGATGCCACAAAAAAAAAAAAAAAAAAAAAAAAAAAAAAAAAAAAAAAAAAAAAAAAAAAAAAAAAAAAAAAAAAAAAGCAGTCCAATCCCCAGCATTCTGGTATAGCAGCCTAATGGACTAAGGCAGGAAGTCATTGGTGGGACTACATAGTGGCAAAACTTACCTTTTATGTGAGTCCATGTTCTGCAAATTCCATCATGTCTTACAGTCCTCACCAGTAAAGAAGACGGAACTATTATTCGCCCTCATTTACAGGTGAGGCCACAGACTCAGAAAGTTTGACCAATGAACTGAAAGTCACACCGCTACAAAAAAGCAGAGTCTGGCAATGGAGACAGAGTATAACAGATAACTTTACCATTCCAGATGCCTCCTCTCAAAGGGGCTACACACCTGACCTTCCTTCTGATTCTAAACTCTCAGTGCTTTTACAGGGAAATACTAATCTACACCCTCTTACCTATTTTGGGTGAAGACAACAGTCTGTGGTCACAGAAAATAAAGCATGTTCCTGAAGCCACTGATGATCAACTACTTAAACAACTTTTAACAAGGGCCATTCCTTAGCCTGTAACCTTATGGGTCAGAAGGTGTCCTTTTCTTTTGGCACTCTCCATTAGGACCAGCTTTGGAATCGAGTGTGCTTGGATTGCAATCCTGATGCCTCTACTAGCAAGTACCTACCCTCATTAATCCTTATTATTCTTGTTAGCCTGTGAAAGGAAATAACAATAATTCTTTCATATGGTGGTTATACATTTACAGAGAATTTATATACAGTGACAAGAGCCTTGCTCGAGTAGGTTTTTAAAAGTGTTCACTGCTACTTACATGGTGTCCTAGCTTTCAGACACTCTAGTTTGTTTTTCTTTAAAAAAAAAAAAAGTTTCTTGTGTAGTTGGGGGCTTTTTTAAAGTGAGAAAATACTCAAAAAACCAGGGTAATTGTTGTAGGAACACAGCACAGTGTGTTGTGGCACACTACAATAGCACGGTCATTGTAGAAAACAGCCTGAAATTTTATTTGAAAATTAAATATAAATGACTATGCAATTTAGCAAGTCCACTCCTAGATAAGTATCAAAGGGAAGCAAACATCTACATCCCTGCTAGGACTTACACGTGGATGTTCATAGCAGCACTATTTACAATGAACAAAAAGTGGGAACAATATAAATACCTATCAACCCAATAAACTTGGTAAACAATATGGTGTATTCATACAATGGAATACTATTTGACAAGAAAAAAAAACAAAGTACTGGTCTATGAAATGATTTGGATAAACCTAAAAAAGTGCATAGAAAGTGAAAAAAGCTAGACAAAAAAAGAAAGAGAGAGAGATAGGGAGAGAAAAGAAAAGGTCCTATACTGCAGGACTCCATCTGCATGAAATGTTCAGAAAAGATAAATCTTTACACACAGAAAGTAGATTACTGGTTGCTGGGGTTGAAACAGGAACATGGAAGGACTATCAGTGGATTGTAGGGGGGTCTTTTCTAGGGTAATGGAAAAGTTCCAAAGTTGAATTGAGGTGATAATTGCACATTTCTGTAAGTTTGCTAAAAATCATCGACTTGTACATATTAACAGACAAATTTTATGGGCTATAAATTTTATCCCAACAAGGCTATATAAAATTAAAAAGTTAAGCCAACCTTGAATTTTCTTAAGCAGAATTTTGTTTCTAACTGACCAGTCAAAAAAACAAGACCTCTCCCACTTCTCCATTTTTATTTTTAGAAGAAACATCTAAAGCTTAATGTACTTGAAACTAGAAATGAGAAAAATAATAACATTAACTGTTGTACACAGATACACTCTATCATTACACGCCAGGGTGAACAGAGGATGTGTTTGTCTACCCAGTCCTCACTCCCATCTCTCCTGCAAAATCTTATGTGTTACTGTCTCCCACAAATTTATCGATGAGAAAACTGAGGCTTTTACCAGTCAAAAAAAGATGCCCAAGGATTCCAGGAAAGGAAATGGCAAAGCAGAGATTCTAACCTAGCAAGCTGCACCATTGCTTTATTGCCTAGTAAGGAAATCTTTTATGCACCTATTCTAGACATATTTGTAGCCTCTTCTGATCTAAAATGAGGACATGTACATCAGTTCACGACAAATCGGTAAACAGGGAAGAGATACAAGCACACTCATTTAATTGACAGAATTTAATCTATATCATAAAGGTGAACATACATAATCACTTTACTGATTTAAGAGACAACCTGAAAAGTGTCTTGTAGGTTGAATCTTTGTGAGTTATAAAAAGGAATCCATTTACCTATCTTTGACATTCTAATAAAAAGATAAGGTTATGATTCTTGAGAATTATATAGATGATAAACACAGAATAGCTAAAAGACAGGGACAATGCAATAAATAAAATACCACATTGTGAAAAGCCAGAAAAATCAGCATATCTAACAATAGATAAATAAATTATGGTATACCCATGGAATCAAATATAATGTAGGTTTAGAGAAATCATGTTTAACAGAATACTTAATGACATAGGAAAATGTTTAAGCTATAATTTAGAGAACTCCATAAGAACCCTAACACCAACTTTTAAAAAATAATATACACACATATATACACAAATCATTAGGCATATACACATATTACATGTCAGAGTGTTTACATAGGAATGTATGTGTATAAACTTAAAGAAAAATGAACCAAAATAATATTAATAGGGGTTGTCCCTGTGTGGAGGAATATTACTTGCATGATTTTTATTTCCTTCCTTACTCTTTTCTGATTTTGCAAATAAACATGATTCACTTTAAAATTGGAAAAAAAAAAACTATAGACATCACTGTGGTTACAGGAAAACAGTCGTTGGAAGAATGGACTCCATTTTCACACAAGCGTTTGCTCTGTAAATAAACTCTTACATAGCCCTAATATTAACAGTGTCTGCGTGACATTTCATGTGGAGAAACGGGGTTCACCTCCCGGACAAACTCTTCCTTTGTTCCCCTGGAAGCCTCTTTGCAAGGCGCCCTCCAAGAGCCACTTGTCCTCCGCCAGACCCCTCCTCACCGCCAGCCCTGGACAGCTCTGCTCAGATAAAACGGGGCCCTTTTCGTGTCCACTCTCTGACAGCTTTGGAAATTATTTAGCTTCTATCGTGATGGATACTCTCTGCCTGCAGTGACAGATGGGCAGCTTCTGAAAAGGGATGACATGAAATTTGAAAAATGATACGAGTGGTGGTAGGCAGATTTTTTTTTTAAAGAAAAGTTGACAGAAGTTTGAAATATAGCAGGGAGGCCCACTCTATCATTTCTCTCTCTCTCTCTCCCTCTCTCTCTCTCTCTCTCTCTCTGAAGAAATCAGTAGCTGTCCTATATCAATATGCTTCCTCAGGAAAGAAAACCTATATTCAAGCTAAAAGGAATTCTTGTCCCCATTACACGGAGTGCGTGTGTTCACGCAAAGAATTATTGAGTGCCTGTTAGGTGGAGGCCAGAGACGTGAAGGGGAATTAAGAGCAGAGCCCAGCAGAGAGACAGACCGGGTTGCAGGCGGTTAGGAGATGAGGACGGGAGGACGGGAGGGTGTCTGGGGCCCCCGGAGGACCGGGAGGAAGGGTGGCCGAAATGTCTTCCTTGCGAATGTGACAGCTGAAATGCCTCCCCGTCAGTGCTCAGAGATTTTTCTTACAGTCTTGCTCAAGTCTGGATCATCTGCCCAGGAGTGAGCCTTTTAAAAGTCTAAGAGCAGAGCGTTTCTGGCGTGCCGCTCGACTTTCTCATACGATTCCCGACCATCTCTGGGCTATGGGTGGGCACCTGCCCAGGGAATTCCAGTTCCTTGAACAGATTAACTTGGACTGCCTTGTTCGCCTCAGCCAGGCAAGCACTTGCCCCCTAGAGGGAGCCGCCCCTCTCCGCCCTCACAGTTCCACAATGCGCACTGACTTCCCTGGGTGATTATTCTCCTGCTTGGGAGGCTGCAGCCTGGGAGCCCAGGTGTTGAGCGTGTGACCCCGGGAAGGGAAATGGAAGCTGCCCCACACCTGGAACCCGCTGTGCAAGAGGAGCCCCGGGGACACTGAGGCTGACCTGGGAATGGGCCCTGCTCCTCCCGGTGCTGCTGGCCTGAGGATGACTCAGCTACCCTAACCTGGGCCCAGTGACTCTGCTCTGCGTCCTTCCGGCGGCCAATGCCGGCATCTGCGGAATCAAGGGCCCTGCTCACTGCCTGCGCTCTGGGGGTGCCTGGTTCTCTAATTAAGTTCAAGGTACCTCTAGTGTTTGCAGAGCAAATGGCTCTAGCCAGAAAGACCCGCTAAAACAATAATCTTTTCACATGTATTTTTTAAGTATTTTTATTTTTAAAGAATGTGTGCATATATAAAATATAAAGGTTTTAAAATTCTAATAACAAGCCAGCACACCGCAGATATTCTTAGGAAAGAAAATTGCCTTTATATAAGAAAATAGTCTACCTGGAGGATGGGAACAGCCGTAATAGATCAAATAGAAGACAGAGATAAACTTTGTGTCTTGGAAAGAAAACAGAAGAGGCTTAGAATGGTGGATGAAAGGAGGCAAGAGATGGGAAGGCTGAACAGACATCAGAATCGTGAGGATGGTATATTACTTCTGAAACTGGTTAGCATTGATATAAGTCTCCTTCATCTTGCTAAGCCTTCAGAAAAGTCTGTTAGACACAGAAATGCCTTGTATGACAAAGCAATTTACAGAAATTTAAAGAGACAGTGAGTCCTATTGTCTTAGTTAATATAGCCCAAAACGCAAACTGTATGTAGCACAGACTGACAACTTTTTGAAGAAAATGTGCACTTCAACAGTCACATGAACTTGGACCCATCTTCTCTGTAATGCACAGGAATATTGGGGAGAACATTAGATTTTTCTATTTCTACTTTAGCACCCCTAACTTAAAATTCTGAAATTAAAAACCCGAAATGCTCCAAACCCCAACTTTTTTTTGAATATTGACATGACACCACAAGTGGAAAGTTCTATACCATGAAACTTTATTTTCTGTGCACAATTACTAAAAACATTGTGTAGTATTACCATCAGACTATGTGTGTAAGGTACAGTGCAGATGAAAACATGAATGAATTTTGTGTTTAGACTTCGGTCCCATCCCCAAGCTACTTCATCATGTATATAAAAATACTATTGCAAAATCCAAAAACATCTGAAATTTGAGACACTTCTGATCTTGGCATCTTGGATAAGGAATATTCCACCTGAGGGAGTGAGCGGTTAGCCACTCTTATCCTGAATTCAAGCAACACCGCCCCTCTGTCCCCAGCTAGCCTGTGTGATAAATGGAAACAGAAACAAACAAGAAATGACTTATGATTATAACAATACATCCACAGGACATAATAATAACATATGCCCATGGAAAGAAACATAGGTGGTTTTTATCTTCTTCATTTGCTTATCTTTATGTTCTATTTTTTCCCAATCAGTATTATTGCTTTTATAATAAGAATTTTTAACCAACATACAGACACACACACTGTAAGAAATTCCCCCTGTGCCTGTGCTAAAACTCCCAGATCCAAGTTGTTTACTGCTGGCCTCAGTTCTGCTTATTTTGTGTCTGGCCACTGTGCTTGTTAAATATTTTTAATATCATCAAGGGAAATATTATAGAATCTTGTGCTCCCTGAAAGTCCTCTTGTCATACCTCCAGCCTATGCTTGTACCCTTCCTTGGCCTGGAAAGCCTTAGTTTGGCTCCTTCAATTGGTGAACTCCTAGTCATCCATTAACCTGCAATTTAAATATTGCCTCCTTCGGGGTAACTTCCTCAACCCTCTTCACCACCTTAAGCAGAATTATTCAACCATCCAACCGTCAAACACACATGCAGCGTCAACAATTCATACCGATTACTGTCTAAGCTGTATTGGGAAGTTTACCAATCCGTGATTGCAAGGAACCAGCGGTCTTTCCAGGGTGCCTACTATTAGTTTGCACCCAAGTGGTAAATTGGCCCCCACTCCTTCCCAGGGAATTTTGCAATGCTGGGAGACATTTTTGGTTTTTAGTGCTAGGGGATGACCCTGGCACCTGGTGGGGAGAGATCAGGGATGCTGTTACACATCTTACAGTGTCCATGACAGCCCACACAACAAAGAACCATCAGACCCCAAAGGTGAATAGTGTCAAGGCTGAGGAGACTCATGTGTTAAGGGCTTGATTCACAATGCAGCAGTGCTCAGGAACAGAACCTAGAGAGGTAACTGGATCATAAGGACACTAATCTCATAACTGGTTTACTCCATTGATGAGTTCATAGCTGGGTAGACAGAAGGTGGGGCTGTTAGAAGGTTGGAGGAAGTAGGTCACTGGGGGTGACCTGTAGGTCACTGGGGTATGTCCTGTCCCTGATCATCTTCCCTCCCTCCCTGTTTCCTGACTGACATGAAGTGAGCATCTTTCCCCCACCATGTCTTTCTACCACAATGTTTCCACCAACTATGGACTGAAACCTCTAGAACCATAAGTCAAAATAAACTTTCCCTACTTTAGCTTGTGATGTCAGGCATTTTGTCCCAGCAATGGAAAGGTGACTAATACAGGCATGATATCATCCATACTTTGGCATGCTCCAGTAGGTGGTGAACTCTGGGAAAGCAGGGTTCATATAATCACTTACCTGTGCACCCCATCCATCAGCACAGACAGTCCTCAGTATACATCTACACAGGAGAATCACTAAACATTATTAAATAAGGAGGCCCTTGCTGCCCTCACCAGGATTACTCATGAAGAAGCAGCTCAACTGCAGATCAATTCCTGGATTCTAAGCCCTGCCCTGCTGATAACTGGTTTGTGGTTTACATTAAAAGCACAAGTGATTACTCAGCTCACAGCATCTTGATACAAACCATCTCTCCTCTCTGACAGGAACTTGGGTCTCCTTTTAAAGTTACTCTGACTCCCCTGGGGCACCACCATCCATCTCTATGAAGTTCTTTTCCAGCACAACAAGTTGGATCTCACCAACTCCACATAAACTGTAAATTCAAATATTCCACACCTTACCCTTTGGCTTGGGTGAATATCCATGCAGTTATTTTTTTAAAGCAAATAGAAAGTTCAGCTGATTTCTATACTGTAAGTGATTTTGGAAGAGGATCAGGAAGCCATTAAAAAGGAAAAAAAAAGTGATTTAGGGGAAAAAAGATACACAGAAGAAAGAAAAAAAGAATGAGCAAAGGAAGATGAAACATAGAAAGGCATCATAGATCCTTTGGGTTGTGACCTTGGAAGGATGTGATCTCCAGGGATACAAGGGCAACCCTGAGTCATTCGCAGAGACATTTGGGGGTCTCCATCAAACAGATCTCACTATGGTACTGAACTTACTTTAATGAGGGAACAGCGTGCTTTGAAGCTGCATAGCACATAGTGAAGCTCAGGGAACGCTCCCCTATCGCTGGTGTCCTCACCTCCACCTGAGTGCATCAAATGATTTGTTCTCAACGTTACTCTCATAACCCCAACTATGGAAAACTCATCTTGAGATCACTGGGGAAGAATTTTAAATCCTCTTATAGTCAAAGCAGATGGGGTCCCCCGAGGATGATGATTAGGAACGTGCGAGGGACAGTTTGATTTGTCATTTGGAGGCATCAATTGCCGCGTGGTGCTGCAGGCCCAGGAGCATTACAATTTCGCGATAGATGGAACACAGTAATGAACTGCCCTGCTACACGTGTCAAGTATGCTCCCCCAACAGAGGAAACACCCCTGGACCAAACATCCCTTGACACCCATCTGAGATCCTCCGTATGCTTTTCGAGTTGCCAGACTTCTAAATGGTGCCAAGTCACGTGTTCCCTGTTGGGTGCCCCAGCCTTCTCTGTGGGTGGAGGTACAGCTAGCTGAAAATGCCAGGGTGAAAAGAAATTTGTAAGGCAAGGAAAGGGATGGAAGTGGGTACAATTAAAAATAGCCTCGCGGTTTTACTGGCTGCCAATTGGATTTCTTCCTGGTCGTACAGCACACATTACAAATCAAGAGAGCAAAGGATGGTCCTCATCTGGAGGCACTCCCGTTTTCCCAGTCCATTTTCAGGCTGGTGTAGGACCAGTTAGAGATAAAAGCAACAGGATTCACATCTCATCACAGTTTGCAAAGACAAAAAATAGTTCCCAGCGTGAAAGAGTGAAGGGATGCCAAATCTCAGTTTTAAATGAAATTTTGTTCTTTCTAAAATTCACTGAAAATGGCCATTTACATTGGAAACTATAATTTACACTTCACTATGGATGTGACAGAGGAAACCTAGAAGAATTTTTTTAAAAAGACAGTGGATGTGGGGGCCAGAAAGAAATACATCGATTCCATTTTTCCTCCTGGCTCCTATTTTTCTTTTATTTATTTTTCTTTTCTAATCCAGATGCTCAAACGTTTCTTTTAATGAATTAAGTGGATCACAGGAACTATTGATGTTAATTCAAATTATGGTCACTTCTTCCTGCTTTTTATAGCTCTTCCGCCCACATATCCACTAGAATACACTGGCTAAATCCTATGAGCCAGGTTTTTTGAGGGCTACTGTACTTCAGTAAACCACTGTGTGTTAAATGAACATCTGCATTGTGCCAACAACATGAATGTTCATGCTATACCATATTTAACAGAAGCATATGATGCATGTCTGTCCTTCCAGCCCTCTCAATGCAGCTTAGCTATGAAGACATCACAGACACAAGCGTCATGTTCATGTGCTTGACAAACGCCTATTGTGTCACAGTGCCAGGCCCGGTGTCAAATGATAGGAATGTGGTTGTAGACCTGAAGGGTGTTCCTCTCCTCAAGTAGCTTACAATCCACTTGAGAAGACATCAAGAAGCCAGCAAATCACTCCACACTATGATCAGAGCTAGGAAGGTGTTATGGTTTGTGTTTGGATGTCACCCCCAAAGCCTCATGTAGTCACGGAGGCAGCTAGTCTAGAGTTTGTGATTGGTTCATTGTCTAGTGCTGGGATTGGCAGTGTGAGTGCTGCACGCACTCCGGGGCAGAGCCGGCATACAATATAAGGGAGGGAAAGTGGCCTGCTTTTCCTCTTTCGTCCTTTTGCTCTTGTGGCTTATGGCCACCATGCAGCCACCCCTTAGCCACACCACCCTGCCTTGGAGCCAGCTGAGTATAGACTGAAACCTCCAAAAACTGTAAGCTACATTAACCTTTCCTTCCTTCATTTTGGGCTTCAGGTTTTTTGTCTCAGCAATAAGAGGAAAGTAACCAACACAGAAGGGAAGAGCTGCATCAGAAGGGAGTCAAAGAAGCGTGGTGGGTAAATTAGCCTGAGGAGATAGCAGCAAACAGCAGGTTCTCTACATAGACAAGTGCAGGCACAGGTGAGGGGTGAGGGGCTGGGCCTCCTAGGCAGGCAGAAAAGCAGGTGGTGTGAGGGTCTGAGCGGAAGAGAGTTCACCTGATTCAGAAGAAAAACCAGTGAGGCAGAAACAAAAGCCTGGTAGAAGGGCAGAGGGGAAGCAGGAGTCAGAGAAGGGAGAAAAGAAAGCGGTGGATGGCAGGGTTAGCAGGAGCTAAGAGTCCCCTGGTCCAGCTTATGTTTTCTGAATGCTTCTGTTCATAATACAACACGGAACAGAGGTGGTTGGGGGTCTGCAGAAACCAGGCCCTGGCAGTGCAGAAGAGGAGCCATAGCATCTTGCAGGGCCCACCCTCAGGGAAGTAAGTGCCCACTTTCTGGAAGGCAGGACAAAGGAGTGCAGACGGGGGCTGGGAGCCTCTTGGAATGACCAAGGCAGGCCTTCCCGGGGAGGAACAGGAGAGTCAAAGCTGACTCCTGTGTTTCTGGTTTGAGGAAGCATTAGCGAAGCTAAAAATCATGCAGGACAAGGGCAGGAGTGAGCTGAGCGAGCAGGGAAGAAACTAGCTTTACAAATAACGGGGACTAGAGAGAATCCCAGCGTCCCAAAGGGCACGTAGTACAGTGAGACTTTCAGGGACGGGCTGGTTAGCTTGGAGGAGGAGAGGGCAAGAGGGCTGAAGGTAGCAAGATCCAAGACATGGAAACTGTCCACCAAATGTTAAACTCCATATTCCCTTCCACTCGACCATTCTTAGAGGAGGGACTGCAGCATGCACAACACGCAGTGGCCAAGTGCACAGATCCAGAGTAAGAGTGAGAAGTGTATCAAAGTCCCAGCACTTACTGGCTGTGCCGAACCTCCCTGTGCCTCAGTTTCCTCATCTGTACAATGGGATTGATTGTAGTTTTCTGCTACAGAGAGAAACAACAAAGCTTACATATCACACAAGAAGCTTAATCCAGTGATTGGCACACAGAAAGAATTCAGCAAGACTTAGCAACTTTGTCAATTTAAAAAAAAAAAAAAACTCCTTAAATGCTGTACCTTTCAAATGGCTGAATCCATTTTTCTAGGGTTGGTACCTGTCAAGACATATTCTGAAGAACCTTGAGGATCAGGGACTCACTAATGTTTTATGATATTTTACCTCACTTTATGGTAGTCATTTATGACAAGACCAGGATGACATAAACTGCCATAAAGCAAACCGGTGCGATCACACAAATGACCGTAAATCAAGGGGCGCAACTGAAAGGGTCGTAAAGGGAAGGAAATTGAGGGAAACAGGAGAGAGACAAGAGGTGAAGTTGGGAGCTGGAAGCACAAACTTGGAGAGCGTGGAATTTCAACTGAGAGCAAACTTAGAAAAAAAACAGATATCTTCAGGGGTTGTTTGAATTTCACACATGCATTTTCAGACAAATACGGCATGCTTTGGTGGTCTCAAATACATTATTTCATGTCCTACTGTGTTATTCATTTTTTTATTGGAAATGGTATTTCTAATCCTATCAGTGTATTTGGGATCCATATTGGACTTCAGAGATTTTTAGAATTCACAAAGCTAGGAATTATTTTTGCAGTTCAGGAACTATTGATGTCCCTGGTTTCTTTTGCAGCCCCACTGGATAAAAGGGATTTCTTAATAAGTAGAATTTTTTTTCCTTAGCCCTTGTCCTCTTGCTTTAATATTTCTTTTATATTATTTTCTCTGGATCTTACTGTAATGAATAGATGCAGGAAGTATATAGGTTCAATATATTTACAATAAAACTGCTCAGGTAAGTATAGACGAACAGGAGTGATGGATAGAAGAAACAAATAGTGTTTTCAAGACCTTTGCTGAGTAGAGTTTGCTCTGATTTTAATCAAAATCTCAAACTCAAACTAGGACAGTTGATTTGGACCTATTTCTGATTGTAGCTTTCCCAGGGGTTTTAAGATAATTCAAATAACAAATACAGTAACAATGACAAAAACACAACCACATAAAAATCTTACCTTCTGTGTTCCTTACAAAGAAAATGTTTGTGACTAAATACAACTCCCACCCCAGGTGGTATATTTGAAAATGCATGCAATACATCCAGTCCAAATGATTTAAAAGTCAAATCCCTTTCCAGATGTGGTAAGAATGCTTCAGTTAATATGCCCCAAACCATAAAATCCCTTTATAACATGCTTCCCAAATAGGTACATTTTTGTTGAAATTAGAGTTTATGCGTTTGGAGTTTTCACAGAGCAGATCCTAACAACTCTTCAAAAACCATGGATCTTTGATCTTCAGGGCCTGATCTATCCCGTACCCGAGCTCAGATCTCACACGTAATGCGGGTGGCAACACGGAATTAGCGCGAGAAGTTTAGTTCCACAGCACAGTCCTGAAGTTTATCCCTTCCTCGCGGATGCTCCTGTACAAGGCACCGCTATCAGCTTCCACCTCTGTGTTTTCGGATGCCCCTTTGGAGAGAAATTTGGAGGCTCCTTTTGTTTTGTTTTGTTTTGTTTTCGTTGTCTTCTAGTATTGATTGCCTCTTACATTCTCTATTTCAATTCTCCCATCCAACTTCCTGGTGTTGAGGGTCTATTTATTTATTTAGTTAGTTTGTTAATTTTGTTTGATTTTTGTGTACATCTTGGATATTCAATTACCTGACCTGATCACCCTCCTTTCTGGCTGAAAATGACACTTTTATTTGTCCCAGTCATAGCAGTATGTGTATCTTAAGAAAATATTTGGACAGCCAGGGATGGTGGCACATAGCTGTAATCCCAGCACTCAGGAGGCTGAGGCAGTAGAATTGCCTGATGTTTCAGGTCAGCCTGGACTACAGAGACCTTACAGAGCAAAACTGACATAAGTAAAAATAAAAAACTAAAAACACTGCAAATGTTCACTAGAAGAGAATTTCAAGTGAGTTACGGTAAATGCCTTGAGATTACTAGACTAATATTTAGAAAGGTGTGAAAAAGTGGCATGTATTTATATATGTGCAGAAAAAATATAGATCCACATATACATATTTTAAAATCTGAAAGATATATACCAAGCTATAATCAGTGGTTATCTCTGAAGAATGGAAATTGCTGAGGAAATTTTCATTTCCTACTTTTTATATTTACTTTTATGGTGAACTCACATAATAGGCACACGTCATATGGGCATGGTTTTACCTCATTTTTGTAAGGGACTCTTATTTTTTCTTTATGGTTTTTTATAGTTTCCAAATTTTCATGCTCACTTCGGTAGCACGTATACTAAAATATATTTTCCAAATTTTCTACAATGAGCGTGTATTACCTTTGTCATATGGGAAATTTAATTTTCAAAAGTTCAGCTCTCCAATCTATATCATTTTTCCTGGAAACCAGGGAGTCAGAATCTCAGAATGTGTGATTCCCGCACATTGTATGACTACACAACTGTGACAAAAAGAGAGAGAGAGTGTGAGCCTTTCCAGCACATTCAGAGTGGCCCATGAGCAGTTATTCTGGTCCTAGGCACACCTAGGAGCGCTACACACGCACACCCCTTCTCTTCACACACTCTCCTACCCTCCACCTCTGGCAAAGGTACAGAAAGGAAACCCCAGCAACCAGGTTTCTGGTGGATCTCTTTCTAAATCTACAGTCACATCTGACCAATAATAGACTGCCAGCTTAGGAGCAGCTGCTTATCAGCTAAGCAGCAATCATCTGATTTTCTCTCAAGTATGTCATCTTGGGGTCAGGTGGCACTGAGCTGGGAACTACAGGATCATAGCAGGTCAAAGCCAGACTGGACATTTTCTGCCATGTATACACTTGATAAAAGAATAAAAAAGATTGAACGGGTTTTCTACAGAAGGGCAACTGGCTTTTCTATAGTAGGATAAAGATTATCTACAACAATCTAAGACATATTTCCAAATAACTGGAAGAGCATGAAAGATCTCAGCACATAGAAAAGATTAGCATCCAAAGAGATAGACGCGCTAATCCCTCTGCTTCAATCATGACACACTGCATTCTTGCATGAAATTATCATGCAGTACCCAGTAAAGATTTACAAATATCATGCATCGTACTTTTAAAGCTAGTCTTCAGACAAAAAGCAGACACAAATCTAAAAAGAGACTCTCAAGAGTAACATGGCCTCAGAGTGTAAGAGAGTGGTTTCAAACCAACAGAATAACAGTTTCTGGCCCCAGATACCATGAGGAATTGATGTATGCGATTATTATTTCCTTCAGCTTTTGTTAAAATGCCTTCCACTTGAATCAGCCTTAGCAGGTTTCTGATCCCACCAACTGCCACTAAATCCTGGTTTCACAGAGTCCTATTAGTTTTAGACCTACTGACCCCCAGTTCCTAGAAGAGTACCTGGGACATTGAAGCTACTCGATATGTAAATGCTGAGGCTTAAACCTGGAAAACTCCAGAAGACCATGAGGTAAAATTTCATCCATCAGCCTGTGGTGCTACTGGGAGATTGTAGAATCTTAGGAGGAAGGACCTAGTGACAGGCCATCTGGTCACTAAAGGCATGGTCTTCAGGTCTTTGAAAA
The DNA here is from genome assembly GCA_004363535.1 of Dasyprocta punctata. Lineage (NCBI taxonomy): Eukaryota > Metazoa > Chordata > Mammalia > Rodentia > Dasyproctidae > Dasyprocta > Dasyprocta punctata. The sequence goes on along the minus strand of RJWM01001921.1, from coordinate 103,903 downwards.
CATGCCCTTCAAGGAAATAGTGGGACCACTTCCCCTTCCACTTCCTATTTTCTGTTTTTTAGCCATGATGTGAGCAGCCATGCTCTGTCACACAGTCTCCACCATGATGCCCTGCCTCATTGCAAGCTCATTAAAGTAACAAAGCCATCTGACCATGGACTGACACCTCCAAAACTCTGAGCCAAAATAAACCTTGGCCTGTATAAGTTAATTATTACAGGAATTTTTTTACAGTAACAGAAAAATGACTAACAACACTATCTACTAAATAAACTAACAAACAAGAGAGTTGAAACTTCAAAGTGAGTCCATGCCATGGGTTATCTGGGAAAGAGTGACTTCATTTAAAAAAACAAAAACCACCAGAAGATAGGCTAGGAATGGCTAGGACCTATCATGCTAGGTTATAAGTGATTGGAAGACAAAGCATTCTTGAAAACTTTACATAGGCTTTAAAATCTTTATAGTCTATATCATTTAACCTAAGTAACTTCCTTAAACAAGGTTTTGGGTAATGGGGAATACAGTTTTTCCCTAAGTTTGCCTTGCTTTGTGTAGGGAGTTGTAGACAGCCATGGAATTAGTGAGTAATGTGCAAATGTATAAGCAGTCCAGAAGTGCAGGTATATGCAACTGAACGGGGTTCACCTTTTCCCAGTGAAATGCACTCCATTACCCAAGAAGCAGAGTACAAATGATTTCCTGAAAGACCAAAAAAAATAGAATGTGCTGAAAGAGCATTGCAATCTAACCCACCTCAACAGGCAAAACATCATCTCTTTAAAAATCTGACTTAGTTTTCTTTCTACATCCCTGTAAGTATGTTTGAGATGATCTAATTTTAAGTTGAACAGCCATAATTGAGGGGAAACATAAAGAGTCCAGGGCAGAATTCTATGGATTACCTCGACAAGCAAGAAAGACAGAAATAAGTAGCGTACAATATTATACTGTTTTACATCTGTTTTGCATAATGTTCTTTCAGTTCATTCTTCCCTGTCCACAAAGTTTTGCTGTTTTGTAAATTCTAGAGAGGGCAGAGTATATATGGGGGGAAGAAAACCCTTATACTCTACGCTATTTCCTTGCTCAACTAACAAGAATTATTTTCTAAGGTAAAGAAGATACTTATTAAATGGGTGGAATGTTTGTGACTATGTTGCTTGAGAAAATAAATTCAGAAGGACAGCAGAAGGAGGGAGAAGCTAGTATCTGAATTTTTGATGCAGCCCTTGCATTTTCATTATTACATTGTCTTTTTGTATTACTTTTGATTTATAATGTAATTGGAAACTATAGAAATGTTAATGGCAGCCACACAGCTTTAAGGATGACAAAGTTGTTTACTAATTATTGTCTTTAAATTTGGTTAATTATGGAAGCATTAATTCTCTGAGTTCATTTCAGATGGGACCATCACTGGGGGAGTTAGGATGAAATGTATTGTCTAGTTAGAAAGGCAACTTACATATTTCTTTTACCTTCCCCTTGCTTAACCTTTTAAAAGAAGAGGGAGATTATAAATTAAAATCCTCTACACTAGGGTTCAGTAGAAAACCTTAAGGTGAGCCGTTCCATTTTTATTTGTATTTAGAAGAGAAATTGTTGATCATGTTTCCACATTTTTCTTTCTGTGCATGCTGCTCATTATCTTAAGGGAGAGATGGAGACAGTTGCAATGATTATTAGTAAGACTGGTGATGAGATTACTGAACCATTTGGGGTTGACTTCTCTTTAGTGATGCATAATTACAGGGGTTTATTTACAGTCTCTTTTTGATTTTTTAACGATTCACATTTTTATTTTTATTTGTATTCTTTCCTCACAAAGGGTATGATTTCTCCAGGTTTAGTGTGAATTATTATTTTATTCCCTGAAATACTGGGATTAAAGAAAAAAATTTTTTTAAACTAAATAAATAAAGACTGAACCTCCCTACACTAATGTCATGGAGCTCTGGATAAAGCATACCAAAAGAGGAATGCGGAGAGCCATTATTCAACTGACACGTTTCCCTCTTGTATGGCAATCCTGGGGCACATTATGTTGTAAAACATCTTATTCCCCTTCTAACTCCTTAAATTGCTCCAGATGCTCCTTAACCATAAAGAAATGCAATGATAATTTTTTTAAAAGCAGCATCATCTGTTTCCATATCTGACTTCCCAACCATGTGCCAGTTCATTTAGGAAGTTGGAATAGAAACAGGTTTACGGCTCTGGTTCATTTACACACAGATAGGAATGAAAGACTGGAGTTGAGCCTCACATTGGTAGAGACTTAACCAACCTACTTCAGTTTAGCAGAGGACCATTAAATGCTCTGTGACATAATTTCCTCATCCACAAAATGGGAAACACTACCCACCTGGTGAGTTTGTGTGAGGATTAAATTAGTTCATACATGCAAAATATTTAGAATCCAATACATGGGCATACTAATGCTTAATGGATATTATTCTTTCTCACAATTTGCTAATCATGCCTTTCAAGGATTTAAGATGGTTTGGGCTAATATATAGAGAAATCTTTATTTTTACTTTTTCCTGTGTAGAAATTAGGATGACTACAGCCATGAGTAATAAAGATTAGCACTTCGGTTTGATTTAGGAATAATTTTCAACCAATAAGTTTTTAAAATAAAAATTATCTTACAATAGAGGTTGGCAAACTGTAGCCCACAAGTCAAATCTGCCCCTTTGTCTATCTGTGTATGGTCTGCCAATCAAGAATGGTTTCAACAGAGGAATATTGTAAACAGACTGGTGTGAGGGAACACTAGAAAGAAGTGAATCTTATTCTTGTCATTAGTAGACCTATACTACCAAAAGCAAATTATATACCATTACTACTATAGTTTAAATTTAAGAAATAACAATTGGTGGAAATTTATTTTTCCTCTTGTTACTCCTACATGACATGCTCAGTATTCTTGCCCATAAAACTTAAAATATATACTATCTGACCTTTTACTATTCTTTGATATGGGAAGAGTTCCAGAAATACAGCGATTCCCAAACTGGTAAGAGTGTGGGTCTGGATTCATCAGCATTCTTCCCATGTATCTGTCCTGCCATTCATCATGGTGCCCTGCAGGCTGGTTCTATTCATGGTGGGAAGGCAAGTTTCAGTAGCTTTGGGGATACAGAAATATCCTTTTCTGGAGTCTCTATAAAAGGAAGAAAGCCTTTCCCAGAAACACCCAGTAGCTCTCTCCTTACTACTCGCTGGCCAGAACTGAACCAATCACTAGAGAAGGGAACAAGATTTTGATAACTGTCTTAGATTAACTAGGTGCTATCTTCCTGAGTTACCAGTGGGGCCATGTTTCCTTAAAGTGCATGATTGCATGGAATAAAGGTAAATATGGGGTTCTGTTAGAAAAGAGGAAAGGAGAACATGGACATAAGATAGGATATCTATGGAGTGTGTTTATTCTTTTAACTATGTGTCAGGAATACCTAAAATTAGCACATCAACCCATGCTCTCATAGTTCTGGTAATTTACACTTAAGTTTTTAAACCTATTTAAATAACAATATAAATAGTTATTACACTCTTAACTTCCCAAATGACTAAAGTTTGAATCATTCCACATGCTGGCCTTTCTTTATAGTATGATCTTTCTCAGCAAGTCTTGTTATTCTTCAAAACCAAATTCAAGTATTACCTCCTCATTAGTCTCTCTTCTAATCTCCTACAGTAGGGTTGATCTCCCACAGAACATTTTGTCTTTATTGCTTATAAGAAGGGCAAGGTTGGGTTATGAACATATCCATTGTTGACTGGGAAACTCCTATCATCGATCAGGCGTCATCACACATTTGCGGAACGCCACCAATGTGGCTCATAAAGAACATCTATATGTCCATTCATGGCCTCAACAATGAAGGCATGACATGGGAGGGGCTCATAATATGGTGTTTGCCCAAATAAAGAAGAACGGATCAAATAAATTCTTGAATTGAAGGTAATGATCCATGCAAATTTAGCAAAAGGTAAAAATATTTGGAACACCTAGCATACAGCAATTTCTTATGTATTTCCAAACTAAACCTATCAGTCTCATAAAATCTCTGATTTAAAACACTTTTCAAAGTAAACACAGGGTTTAGAGATATTGTTCAGCGTTAGAGCACTTGCCTAGCATGCACAAGGTTTGAACCCCAACTTTGAATCAGAAAAAGGGAAAAGAAGAAGAAAAAAGCTCAGATAAAAATATACCTAGTGTAAAACTGGATTAATGCATGGTTAATCTGAGTTAAGGTATTTTGTCTCCTGTCATTAGCTATTTATTTTACCCTTGTTTAAGAATATCCGCTAGCTGCTTTATAATAAAATTCAGGAAAAACCAAAGATGGACTCCTCTCACCATTTCAAAATAATTTTGTTTCAGTAAAACTTTTATAAACTATTATTAGATGTCTGCCTACTTTGGAACACTTTGACTACCTCTCATTTCTCCCAGGATAAACACATAAGCTGGCCTCCACAAACCTGATAAAACCTCCCAAAGTTTTCTCTCCAATCCCATGTCTCTCCTTCTCCTCCCTACTCTTTCCGCTGCAGGTACTCTGGTTGCCTGCTGTATTTCAGACACAAAGCTGCTCTTCCTCAGGCCCCTTACACAAGCTTTCCCTCTGCTCTGAGTGTTCCCCAGCTCCTGCTTATCCTGGAGGTTTCAGGTTAAATATTATTTCCCCAGGAAACTCTTCTCAGGCATCCTCATTGAGCAAGATGAGGCTTCCCTCTTGCATATTTTCCTGGTTCCATATTTTTTCTTCAAAATAGTAATCAAAATTTAATTAAATCGATCTCCTAAGAAGGTAAGTTTTGAGGTTAGGAAACTGCGTTGCTTACTTTGGAACACACAGAGTTTATCACAGGGTCTGGTACAAAGCAGGTCTTGAATAAAAATTGGTTTACTAAACAAATAAATCAGTTTTCTATGGAGCTGGAAGGTCACTGCCTGCACCCATTAATATTTTCCTAGGACAACATCAAATTCCGAAGTTACTCTATCTTGACAAGAAATATTTATTTCTGCATTCACTCAAACAAATGTTTAGTGAGCAGCTGCTATGTGCCAGATCTCACATTCAGTAGTGGGAAAGACTCATGAATTAAACGACCGAGTCTGCTGCCGGAGCCCACATTCTAATGGAGAGACTGAAAATGAACACAAAAGCAAATAAATGCTTCCCAAACCAGCAGCCAGCAATGCAAGCTGCAGAGAAAGCAGCAGAGTTCTCTTTGAAAACATCTTTCCACGGTGACGGTGTCCTTTTCCAAAAATCGACTTTTTGTTTTATGGAAAATAACAACCTCTATAACTTTAGCAAGTGGATACTAAGCTCAGATAGCTTAGCTAACCCCAGAAACACTCTTCACATTGGTCAGTGAGAGGGAGCCCGCTTACATGAGGATCTTTTTCCTGAGTGGAAAATGGACAACAAATAATATATTTCAGAGTTCATTTAACTTTTCAAATTGCAAATTCATCTAAAGCGCCATCCGCTGCCGGGTGATAAGTCACAGAGCTGCCAGTGCTGTAAGTGCTGTAGCCATGGACCAGTGCTGAACTCCTCACACACACTTCTTAAAAGACGGCTACCCTGGGGTTTATATCAAGCCTACATAATCATATACTGAAGCCTGGCTTATTTATATCCAAGTTTCTGAAACACTATTAATCATTTTTCGAAGATGGCCGATATATTTCATAATTAATAAAACACAAGAGCTTAGGAAGAAAGCCCAGAGCCAGAGACGCAGGCAAACACTGAGAAATAACGTGACTTTTCGGTACCAGTGGAAATCCCACCTTCAGAAGATCAAGCCTTAACTGGAAGAATGCGAAACAATAATTGTTTCTTCTTTTTTTCCCTTGATTTTCTCTTCCCTGTCTGGGTTTGCTGAACTCAGACACCAGTCAACGCTCGTAATTTTACTGGGAAAGAAAGTGTATGGAGGGTGAGGGAGGAGCAGTCAATAAAATCATTAATTCAATTTCTCCCCCGTTTTGCCTTTGGTGATTGCTGGCTCTCTAGGCCATAGCAGCTAGTCTGTGGTTCTGACCCAATTCTTAAACCTTTCTTGTGTCCCTCCACCAATTAATCTAATGGCCCATTAGCTGCAAACATCTGAAATCATTAGGATCTGATTGAGCACGGGAGCATCAGGCCTTCCAAAGTTGTAAGTGCTTAACCAGCAAATGGGCTCATTGCAGAGGAATGTCGATGTTTATAGTAGATGGAACCCAAACTCGGGTGTTCATTGACACATTGTCCCATTTGTATACAGCCAGTCTGGCATCTATCTGTTCAAGAGAGCATGATTTATCCAGTGCTATATCCTGCAACTGACAGGCCAAAGATTAGAGCTCAGCCCAGATCAAAGTGGAGGCTGTGTGTATTCCTAAAACAAATATTTAGTATCTGACAAGCTCTGGTTAATATTAATTCATGATAGAAAGCAGTCAATTTAAGTTTAGTTCATGCCAAAGTCTATTTGGGTTTTATAAATCATTTTTTCAAGATTATAAGATAGAGAGTCAGACAAAAAAAAAAAAAAAAGACTTCCCTAAAATTGAAAAACAGCAGATCTGGAGAGGGTTTTCAGAAAAGACCTAGCTAAGTGTTCTAAAGGAGCAGCTCCAAACATCAGGCCCTCCAGTTCATGTGATTTCTTTGCATAGCACAGTGTTTAAAATGATCTCTTTTAATTCTTTGCCAAGTCTAGATTTCTGATTTTTCTTGCAGATATAGCAGTACTAGGTCCAGATTCTTGCAAGGCGACAGCCAGCTGGAACTGAGACCCTGTCCCCAAGGAAGGGACATGTGCCCTACTCTTGCATACCCTGGTATTTACACTTACCCATTCACACCTGCCCATGCACACCCAGGAGAGGAGGACATTGGCGTCCAGAAGGAAGCAGGGTTACCCCAGGACATGTCTTCAGTTAGTGCTACAACCCAATTCTCCTGACTCTACTATATTTACAGTGCTTATTTAGCATCACTCAATGCCGTTTCACATAGATATGCACAAGCTTTTACGGGGGAAATTAACCTGCTGTTTAGGGAGTTTTCAAAGGGCATAGACAGAGCCTGCCAGAATCATTAGTCTTACTATCAATCACTCTTCTTTCTCGTGCATGTATGCTGTTAGTTCCAGAAGCTCTAAGAGTCATTTTATGATACTGGAAAAAATCCACTAAGACCTTCACTCCATTTGCACCTCCAATTCAGGTGGGCAGTGACTTTCTGTGTGAGGACATTGGGAGACTTCCCTACCTCCTGCCTGTTCTGTCATAGGTAGGGTTGCTGTTCACTGGACACCTCCTATCTTCCAAACTGTGTTTAAACACCTTTCTCCTTACTACACAGAGCAATCTGAGAGGTACATTTATTAGTCTCAATTTATAGATGAAGAACTTATGGCTAGAAAACTAAGCAACTGGATCAGAGTTACACCTCCAATGAATGACAGAGCAGGAATTTGCACTGGAGATGCTGGGTTCAAGCCCCTGCTCTTGCTTCTGTATTCTGCCCTGGCTGGTAGGTGCTGAGTTAAGATTTTGCTCTACTGGTGTGTGTAAAAATGATGGTTACACCTCCTGAATGGCTCAAGGTAAGAAGTCAAGAAAATACAGGTGAGGTAGGTTGCTCTGAACAGGTTAAATTTCCTGGTAGCATTGGTTCAAAAAATGAATTATTTGCATTTTTTAAATGTGTGTGGAAGCCTATTTCTCGGTGTACAACAAAACATTTAGTCTCCCCTGTCATTTAGGTAAATTTTGTTTGCATCTTTTCTTCATGGAATACTGATGTTAATTTTTGGTTAAGTTTAATCTTGCAAAGTATAAAGCAATTTGATAGAATAAGTAACCTTTCATTAAAGTTCAATACAGTACTTAAGGAAAATGGGACCGTGTGCATTAATTGATAGTTGACAGCTATTATTTCCATGAAAACCTTTTATAGTAAAATTTCTATTTGATGGATTGGAATTTATAAAATTTGCATTTCACAAAGCAGGATTCAACTGGAATTACTGGGGATGTATTTCTTCTTCAAACAATATTCCATCTTTACATTTTTATTAAACATTTATTGATGGATAGAATCTTAATTTAAAGGGTGTAGCACAGATCTTATTAAATAACTCATTGGGAGTGCATGAACACAAGTATTTGCCCTGTATTTGACTTTGATAAAACATGACTATTTGTGAATATATTTATCCATGGAGACTTAATTAGTACAGTTAGATTTGAAGCAGATTGTTTAATGAAATAATTTTATCTTGTTTTATTTATTTTTATTTTTTAACTTGCAATCAATTACATAAATATCACTGGGATTTTTTTTTCTTCCATTCAGCGGCTTAGATGGAAGTAATATGATCTCAGATTTGTCATATTTGACTGAAATTAGAAAAACATGGAGTGGAACTCTAATTCAAACTCTCCATGGATTCTGCCCCATCCTACCTCTTTATGAATAGCCCTTTTCAAATATGCTTGCGTGACCACTGAGATTTGATCTGACCTCTTTATGCATGATATTAGCAAATGACCTCATGTTAGCATAATATAAAGCTATTTTTCCTCCCATCGAATTCTGATCAAAATATTAGCAAAATTCCTCTTGGTTTTCTATAAAGTACTCTTGTTGAAGCTGTTCCTGTCATTTAAGAGATGGGAGATTTAGGGCCAGGAATGGCAAAGCTACTTGAAATTAAACTAAGTCAAGACTATGTCAAGATCAGAACCCAGGATCTGAAGTGAGACAGCTTTTTTCCTCAATGGAGCCACCAGCTAAAAAGCCTTGCCCTCTTTGGTTCCCTTGATCTGAAATGTCCCCTTCTCTCTTAGGTAGAACCTGCCTCAGTCGCTTCCTTTAGGGTCAGGTAGGGCCCTCACACCTAGACCACCTCAGTGTCTAAGTACCCCATCCCAAACCTACCACTACAACCTTTCATGCTCACAGAGAATGTGCCACACACTGTGATGGCATTGTTGTCTGAGGAATTTTAGAATCAAATGTCTCACCCAATGAGACTGTCAGCCTCTAATAGGGCAAGGCACTTGCCTAACTTGCTGACCCTCCCCATGCTGCTGCACTCCGAGCTTGCCATGGAGCAAGCTTTCAGTCAATCACTGAATGAATGAGTGGGTGGGTGGAGACTCCTGCAGAGCAGAGGTTGCCATTAACTTCTGCCACCCCGGGTAACCTTACTGTGAAGCCAAAGATTACCCTAGTTTGTATGATAAGGCATGGTTTCTTTCTATCTTCCAAAGTTTGGCAGAGAAAAATTTTAGCCAGATATATGACACACTTTGAAATCTTTCTGATATGACAAAAGATCAAAAACTTGGTGCCTCTTCTCAAGAGGCCCATTCTTTTCTCTGAGAGGCACTGATGTGGTAGCAGCTGGGCATTCAAACCTACAGAGTCTGAAACGGGCTGCGCTTAACCATTCCAGTAATGAACCTCTCTGTTTACTTTCCCTCGGTAGCACAGCCACTGTAAAAGCAATTCAGCAAGAATTATGGTGACCCCTCCTCTGCCACCAGCAGGTCATTCCAAGACCTTGAGGAGATGACTAAAACCATAGTACTGATGCTTTTAGATACATTTTCCTCTACATAATTACCTATGACAAAGTTTCTTTTATGAACGAGGCTTCTTAAGAGATTAACAGAAGTAACTAACATAAAATAGAACAATAATAACATTATTTAAAATTTACAAATTACTTATGGCTTTAAATTTTCTTTTAACATTTTCAGACCACAACTGAGTGGGGGTAACCACAGCTGAAGAAACCATGACCACAGATAAAGCAGGACCACTGTACTATGAAATTTAGAAAACACCATGAAATCTACAGTACCACCTCAAAAGGATGTCATTTATTCTACAGGACAACTCAGTACATCGGGGAGAGAATGCAGGGAAATTTCCCAAGAATGTGGGCCAACTGTACCATTCCTGTGAGAACTGCTGTGTGTTCAGATTTAGGGCCAAGTAGCCCAAGGCCAGTTCACTTTCTGTGAGCTAGAAATTGCTGTCTTCTTATGGAGTTTCCCTCTCTTACTCTTTGAGTTAAATAGCTGCATTCTTTTGCATCTTTCGTAAAGTCAGGATTACTAATACAAAGAGACAGCATCTTGCTTATGAACTAGAAAAACAAGAATGTACTCAGATGAAGTTTAAAAAGTCACTTGACTCTCTTTGGTGAAGAAAATCTTTCCACGTAGTTCTTCTAAGATGTAACTTGCTGTGAGGCCAGGGAGTAACAAACTTTTTTGTAGAGTCAAAGAATAAATATTTAAGGCTCTTCAGGCCAGACAGTCTTTGTCACCCAGCTCTGTAGCATTAAGGTAGCTATGAGTAATGCAGAAATGAATGTTCATGCTGTGTGCTAGTAAAGCTTTATTTATAAAAACAGGAAACTAGACAACAGGCCACAGTTTCTCAGTCTCTGATATATACTAAAATCTAGATAAGTCAGATTTCCTACGAGTGGTCAGTAGGAACTCATACCTGGGAAGACCTGACAACCAAAAAGAAATTGCCTTTTCCACAGCTTCGAACAACTGATGGATTCCTGGGATCACGATTTAAAGATTTCAACTCTTTTCTTGTTAACAAATGTTAATTGGTATGCACCTCTGAAAGAAAAGTGTGCATGTAGTCAAATATATTTTGGATATTGAATCAACATGTTTAAACAAATTTATTTATTAAAGAATATTTCAGAGCCTTTAATATATTAATGTGCCTAGAAAATAGGGAAAAGTATCTGACTACAAAATTCTTTGGCAGGGACATTTTGCAAGACTGTTTTCAACAAACACATCTTTGAAAATTGTATTTTAATATAAAGATGCCATTTGGAAGAAATAATAAATAATGGTAATTATTATTATTTCATTCTTACAACTGGCCTATGAATTGCATACCCCTTTATAAAAGCATACTAAAATGTAAGCATGTTAAAAATTTACATTTAGTTATCTTATTCATAAGTCATAGAAACAGTTTTCAAAAATATATACTTCTGATTTCAAAACTCAAACTATTAACTTCTATTAAATGTTACAGTCCTTCATACTTTAGTCTGAAGGGTGTTCTAGAATCAGAGAATTTTGTACCAAAAAAGGTCCATTAAAGATAAAATTTAATGTACTTAAAAGGAATTAATTTAATATTCCAAAAAGAAATAGCCCAGAAAGAGGACAATACTACTGATATAAGAATGCTTGGTCCTTAAACTGTCAAATTAAAGAATGAAAGAATACTGTGTTAATCTGAACTAATCCCCTTTCCAAGACTTCACTGAAATAGGTCCAGCTGAAGAATGAGAAAGTTACAACAGTCAAGGTTACTTCAATTTTAAGAAATTGAAAATCCTGCTCGTATTTGCTTCAACAAAAGGATAATTTGTTGTCCAATATAACTAAAAAGTGCCAATATACCTAATTTTAAATATGGATTAATTTAAAACTTAAACAATTTCACCCCAATCCAGTTTGTTCCATCTCCCTATGACCTTAGACATATTTTCTTCCCCAGGCTTGGTGTAGTGACAAGATAGCCTGCAGAACCCAAATGACAATATTCTCCAGTATTCAAATGTAGCAGAACAATAAAATTTCTCCTCTTTTAGCAACTGAGACAAAAGTCTTGGGAGTGACTTTGATGTGATCCAATTAGGTCACATGACCACTGCCCAACCAAACTGTAGCCAGAGAAACAAAAGACACTCAGGGCCCAAACCTGAGACTACTCCCTGCATTGCGATGTATACCTTAGCTATGAAGCTAAAGTCACTGGAATAGAAAGGAGCAAAGAAAAATTCATTTCTCTGAGAGTGATATCAAAGATGAGATCAGGATATTAGTACTTAAGTTGGAAGATTATTGTAAAGGTTTTTTAAAATTTATTTTCATTAGTACATATTTGCCATACACAATGTTCACATTCATCACAGGGAATTTGTATTTGTATATAATAAGTCTTAATTCTTTTTTCCTATTCCCTTTCTACCCCTCCACATTTATGAAAGCTGTTTCCACTTTTCCCTTCCATTTTCTTTTTTTTTAAATTCTTTTCATCTCCTTCCCTTCTCTCTCCCCCTCCCTTGTTCCACTTCCCCTTTGAACATGTCAAGACTATAATGTTAAATGAAGTAAATCAGACAAGCAAGTTTAAATATCACATTGTTTCTCTTGTATGAGAAACCCAGAGTAAATAAGGAGCAAAACAGAGGACAGATATTGGGAAGTAGGAAGAACACATTGTAAAGATTAAAAAATAAAGTATGCAAAGTATCTATTAAGACACCTGAAGAGTGGCAGCTTCTCAATTAAATTCATTTTCTTTCTTTATACCTATCACCAAAACTTGGATCCTAACAAGATTCTGTTATTCCCCCATATTATTTTCACCAAAATATTCCTATGGTGTTGTTCATGATGCCTCTGGAGATGAAGAGATAAAATACAGCCTATGGATATTTTACATGAAAAACTCAGAACAATGGGTTTTGAATTGACATTGAGACTATTCTAGAAATAATAGTCTTTTGTTCCCCAGGTTTTACACAATGGTGAAACCTTTCTGTGTATATTAAGGTTATACCAGCTTAGAAAAATCCAGGAACCAGCAGACACCAAAATGAAAGCTCAAGCAAACTCCTGCAAAAAGCCAACAGAATCATACCAGAAAAAAAGAAAGAAAAGATTGATTCTGGGGTTGTGAACTCAGAATGTCCAGTAGCAATTTCTCCTGTTTCACTGCTCAGTGCTCTGCAGAATCCAGTAAAGTCATTTAAGGAGTCAAATTAAACCATAAAATCACTTAGTGACAGTACTTAGCAATGCTCTTGGTGATATTTATAAATATGGCTTAAGGGCCATATCATTTGCACTATTACCACCATCACTCCTTACTAATAGTGGTATAGGAACCTGGTCTTCTGAAGGAAAGAAATCGCTTTCCCCACTTATAAAGTCCACCCAAAATACAAGAGAATCTCAAAAGTAACCAGAGAAAATCATATCACATGCAGAGGAGCAAAGCTGAGATAAACTGCTGATTTATCATCAGAAACAATGAAGGTTAGATGATATTGGAATGATATGTCCAAAGAGCTGAAAAGAACGGAATATGTTAACCAAGAATTTTATGTTAAAAAAAAACTGGCACCACTCCACTTTTGAGTTGTGGGTTCTGCATGGTGGTTTATTTCCAGAGAGTACGATGATACTTGAAAAACTACCTCAGCCAGTTGACCAGGATCAATATCTAGAGTCATAAATCATGTTGATGTCATATACTGTTGATAGGATGTGAAAATCATGCTTTATCACTGTTACCTTCCTCTTAGTGGATCATAGCCATTTTATCATTAAAAATTGTCAGACAAGTTCTAATAGAGGAGCATCTATAACAAACCTGGCCAGTCTCCTTCAAAACTTTCAGGACATCAAAATACAATCTGAGAAAGTGACATGCCAAGAAGAGCCTGAAAGACATGATGTCGAAATGTAATGTGCTATCCTGGAAGGAATTTAGGGGCAGAAAAAGGGCATTGAGTAAAATTAATTGATTTAACAATAATGAGCATTAGTTAATAATACTGGGTTAATGTTCATTGACTAACAGTAACAATTGCAACATATTAATGTACAATGTCAATAAATAAAGTGAACAGGGAATGGAATATATGAGAACTTTATCGTCTTCTAAATTTTTCTATAAATTTAAAACTACTCTAAAAGATAAAGTCTAAAGTCTCAGTAAAAAGAATTGAAATCACACATAATATGTCTCTGACCACAGTAGAATAAAATTAGAAATCATTAGTGAAAATGCAACATATCAAAATTCATGGAATAATGCTACAGTCAAACTTGGAGGGGAACATGTAGCTATAAATGATCCTACTGAAGAAGAGAAAAAAGCTAAAATGAATTATCAAAACATTCACCTCAGAATATCAGGAAAAGACCAGTTCAAACCCTAAGAAAATACAGGCCAGAACAAAGTAGCAGAAAAAAACACTGCCCATTAGACATCTTGCAGGAGACTTTGACTTAGAATCTATAAGCATTGACCTGATATGACAAACAAAAAAGAGATGAAAGATTTTAATAGACCCTTTATAATATGTGCTTGCACACACATGCACATCTGTACATATGTGCACATTCATACAAGTGACCAACAAACACATAAATATCCAACAGCATCGTCCATAAAAGAAACATCAGTTAAAATCAAAATAAGATACCGCCACTGATCCACCAAAATAGCTAAAATAAAAATGATTGACAATACCAAGTGTTGGTGAGGAAACAGAGCAGCTGGAGCCCTCATCTATGGCTGGTATTAATGCAAAATAATACACTCATTTTGGAAAACAGAGCAATAGATTCTTAAAAAGTTAAAAATACATAAACTTATACAGTCCAGTAATTCTATTCTAAGAAGAAATAAAAATTGTATCATTCACAATAGCCAACAAGAAAAGAGAAGAAAAGAGAAGAGAAAAGAAAATGAATAAGGATTTTGCTTATTCATTCACCACATATCAAGTGGTGAATGAATAAGCAAAATGTGTGACCTACAATGACATATCTTTCAGCAATAAAAAGGAATAAACTACTTATTAATATATTTACTTAGAAAAGAAAAATCTTGACTTCACATTAAAATGTATCTTGATAGAAAGATAAGAAATATTGAAAACAAGCACTGGCTGCAACTGGGTCTCCTTTCAAGATAAGTAACACAATTCATCCTGAGAGGCCCAACCCTCTCTAAGACCTAGAAACCCTTTTGGTAAGGTCTTTGGAGCACAGAAACTAAGGTCTTGTAGGTCATAGAATAGACAGAAGAGTAAAACATGCAAAGGGCTAGATTTGTTTTTCCCACAAGGGAAAAGAAGGTATTTTTGATGATTCTTTACTGGCAACTCTAGAGGTTGTGGGAGAAAATCTGAAAGAGAACACAAAAGCCATAGGATAAAGAATAGAAAAGGATTCCCAGAACCATGCAGGTGGCCAGAGAGTGCTGGGCAGCAGGGAAGTCCATGAGGCAGACAAAGCATTTAAGTGTCTAGGATTAGTGATGACATATTGAATTCCTTTCACTCACTGCACATTTCTTGAGGCTCTGCTCTGGGCTGTGCTCTATGAAGTCTGATTGAAAAATACTGTGAATATTTGTATTTTAAGAAATTACTACAGTAAAAGACACATCGCCACTAATCCTCTTCAAGATACTCCTCTCACTTTGAACACTCTTATTCCTATTCCAACCTTCTCGCCGCTTTCTGACGCAGTTCTGGAAGTCTTTGTTCCTGTCTTTGGTTACACTGTTCTGGCTGCCTCAGTGTCCTGAACTGATTCAATATGTTTACCTGTCATGGTGATTTTTGCTTTGGGGAAGAGCCAGAAGTTGTACATAGTGCCAGATCCAGTGAATAAAGTGGATGAGGATACACTGTCATATTTTTAGAGCCGGTCTTTCCATTGGATGGTACCTGGCAGCAGCATTCATCAACTTTTTTTTTTTTACCATACGTCCTAAAGACATGAAAGAGGACTTCTGGAACTGCTTTAGAAAGTGGCAACAAATGTATGAAACAAAGGGGAAAGTTGTGAAGGAGATTAATGGCACTATGTCTTTTACTGTAATTTTTTTAACTTAAACATTCATCCCCATATTTCAACCCCACCTCTTATTCTGGGCACCAACACTCATGAGTCAGTCCATTAAAAAAAAAAAAAAACTATCTATTAGGTACTGTTAATAATTTGAGGCAATTTTCTCCCTTGGTTGTAATTTCCTTTCATTCACTCCCAATGAACAGTACAACTCTGCTACAAACCCAAATGTTGTTTTAATGGTTCACTGGGAGAATAAAGGACCTTGTGCAGTGTCAGTTAAAACCAGACCACCAACACTGCGTGACAAGCACGGGAAAGGAGAGTAATGGCTAACATCAAGTCACATCAGACAACAAACTGTGGCTAAGCTGACTCAGGAAGCCTTAGAGATTCCAAGGTCTCAGGAACTCTCTCTTGTCAGGTATAGCAGTGTGGCAATACTCAGTCTCTTCACCAATTCTGCATTTCCCCTCCTATCAGAGAAATGGTAGAGTTGTACCTTCCGTCCACTCAAGGTTAATATGGTCAAAAGACTGGCTTTACCTGAGTGTAGTGGTGCATGTCTATAATTCCAGCACTCTGGAAGGCTGAGGCATGAAGATGGCAAATTCATTCACAGCCTAGGTAACTTGGCCAGACCCTGTCTCAAAATAAAAACTTTTAAAAAGGCTTGTGGATATAACTCAGTATAAAGGGCCTAGGTTTAATCCCTAGAAACAAAACAAAAACAAACAAGCAAACAAAAATATGCTTTAGCCAATGAAATACAAACAAAAGTGATAATATATGTTACTTTCATGGCAATATTTATAAAAGAAAATGAATCGGCAACCATGTCCCTTTATTGATGACCAGCCAGGTAGTGAAGGCTGGGCTAGTCATTGTCTCTCAGTAAGGCTATGAAAGACCACTTTCACCTTTGCTAACTTGAAAAATATCAAGCATGAAAATGAAATTGGCCTTGGTTGTTGATAAGCCACTAAAATTTGAGAGTTGCTTGTTACCAGTAGCACAACTTAGCTTTGCCAATGGTAGTCACACAGGGTGGACATTGTCTGATGTGGACAGATGCAGCCAGTCTCTGCAGAACCCAGAGAGATCTGAAATATTTAAAGATCTTTTTAAATTAAAAAAAAAAATGTCCTCTGAAGGGACTAGGAAGAGATGCGCTTTTGGGTGCCCGGTTGGAACAGATGAGACCATAAAAGCAGTAAATTTCAGCCCTAAGGATTCTAGATAGTAAGGCCAGCATATGGACAGGTCTATTTGTCTTTTTCTGACAGGAAAAAGTATCCACCTTCGTTCTGAGACAATGCTTTTTATCCCCCATAGAACTAAATGCGAGCTGGATTTGTCCTCTGGGGATTTGTATAAAAGATGAGTAGTACCAGGGTGTACAGCATCTTATACTGAAAAATCACAGGAAAGCTATAAAACCGGACAGTCCTCTGAGTGACCCTGTCCAGAAGGGAAAAAAAAATAACTTAAAACAGTGAGGTAGTGAAGGCTGTTTTCTGTGAAAAGTGAGAGAACATGACCAAAACCTGCTTGCTACTTTCTGATGACCTGAGCCAGAGCTACCTAAGCTCCAGTGGTTTGCAAACTTTGGCCACAATTTACCCTGTGGCCACCTGCTCTCTGTACTTCAGTAGTTTCTCTTTTCCTTACATTGATTCCCATATACAGATTTAATTCAGTTTATTTTATTTTTATTTAATTTATTTATTTTGGTATCAGGAATCGAACTCAGGACCTTGCACTTGCCAGGCAGGCACTGTGCCTCTGAGCTACATCCCCAACCCCCCTGCTTATTTTAAAAGAAAAAAAACCTGAGAATATTAATTGAAAATCATTATCATTATGTATAAATAGAAATACACCAAAATACCTATAATGATAAAAACACATGAAAACAAAACTAATTTTTCAATTTTATCAGGAGTTTGTAACCAGCTAAAGCTTATAAGCTTGATATACGCCCATTGTTAAAAAGCAGAATTACAAAATAGTAGAACCAACCTGAGCCTTTCTCCTTCGCTAACCAGAATGAGAGTGGGTAATGTTCGTGCTAACCAGGTAAATGCACTGCCTGGAACCAGCTCACGTCCCCTCTTGGGTCCGTCCCTGTCACACACGTGAGGAAGCCCTGATGGTGGTGGCCGTGAACACGGACCACAGCCCCGCCGCTGCACGCTGCCAAGAGGCCAGGCCACCCCCAACCCCGGCGGGCCTCACCCAGCCAAGACCTAGGAGCAGCGGAAACAGAAGCCAGCCAGGCTGGGCCACGGGATGCCTCTGATGGGCCACTGTGCGCCAGTGGCTGGGGAACATCCCCGGCTGCCCTGGGAGGCTTCCTCCAACCCACCTCCATCCTCCTCCTCACCCAGCGTGTCTCCCAGATGTCACTCCGTTCTCCCCGAGTAAGACTAGTGAGCGTCACATCTCACAAAACCCTGACTCCCACATGGTCTCTATCGAATGCATCTTCTGAAGACAAAACAAACCGGCAGGAAAAAAACAAAGCTCTGCTTAAGTTGTTTTGTTCAAGATGTCACGAGGGAACATCTGACAGTGAATCTCAGTTGCCTTTTCCCGAAACCCTGCACAGTGCCATACACAGATCGTCTGTGCAGTTGAAAGCGAAAGCCGTAAGATCCGTGGTCTCCTATTAGAAAAGGAAAGTGGACAATTTTACAGTCGAATTTCAAGAGCTGTATTTATCTTCTTCCTTCCAACATTAGGCTACCATCTATTTATCCTTTAGAATCCAGCTCAAGCATGACCTGCTCCGAGAACTCTTTCCTTTGCTGACCAACCCATAGTGGTCCTCTCCGCCTCTCTGTCCCCATGATATTTTTCAGTGTGTCTCTTCCAGAAAGCTCTACCAGTCTCACTGAAGTGAGAGGGGAGTCCTATCTTATGAGAATCAGATTGAACAATCAGAGCCAGGGGCAAAGATTATGTAGGGAATAATTATCCTTCAAATCCTTTAAAATGCCCCAGAACGCAGAAGGACTGTTTTTCAATGAGTCTATCGGGGCTGGTTTTTCTTCCAGGAACGGATAAAACTGTGCCTTCAGTGAAGCACCTCGTGTTGCTCGTATTTAGGGACCACACTGCGTGAGAAATAGAACCAGACCGAGTCATTAAATGTGAGAACCACACACAACATGAGAAGTTGTTCTGTGGAGGGCACAGGCAACCTGAAGCTCACAGAGCAACCTCCAGCTCCCTGCCCCCACCTCACGCTCCAGCTGGGGTCTACGTTTAGTGAACAGAACGGCAGCCCATTTTAATAATTATTTCTTTCTCTCACGTTTTAAAACCTTGTGTATAGCTGAATTCACACAAGTTATACTCTGCATTTATAACTGCTGTCTCTCTCAGTAGAGGTTTCTTGATGGGAGGCTTCTAGCACTGCCCAGGGTGACAACATAGCCAGTATTAAAAATACACAGGAGGAAGAAACCGAGGGGAGAAGGAAGGAGGAGAGGTTCATGCAAAGAATGGACACCAAGCAACTCACCCGTGGAGGGGTCTGAGGTTGGGTTCCCCAGATGCAGACCCAAAGATGAATGGAAGGGGATCCCAGGAAGTGTCGTGGAGGCCTGGAGAAGCAAGATGGTGGACAAAGTTGGGGAGAGTCTGCCCCCGAGGGTGTGTGGGTGAGCAGCCCACAGGACTGGCAGCTGGGGCTCAGGAAAGCTATGTGGTCTCCTGGATGAGTGGCCAGCAAGCCGACATGCACCCTCCAACGCCACCCCACAAACAGAGACCCAGCACACCTATGGCGAGAGTCTCAGCTCTGCAACCAGGAGCCACAAGCTCCTGGGAGAAACTAAGGACGGAGCATATGGAACCTCGTGCTCAGAGGTCATGGTATACGGTTTCTTGTCTTTTAATCGGTGCCCGTTTTCTTTCCAATAAAAATAACTTTACTTACTCTCTTTTCTAAAACATGAGAATCACCTCATTATAACAAGAGTGAAAGAATTTACATATCTTGGAATGCTGATTTTTTGCCCCCAGAAAAAACACTCTTTTTTATTATTATGATTTCACACTAAGCTTAAGCTATATCACCTGTGTCTGTCTCATAAACAATTTCTGTGTCATGTATTTGGGCAGGAATATGTTGAGTTTAAGGCAGTTTTTGAAATGTACAAGAAAATTCTGTTTGTAATATTCTAATTTCACTCCAAAATTATACATAAATATGTATACTAAATATATAAATCTATATGTCTCCAGCAACCAGCTGCACAGTGGCCTTGACTGTTAGCATCATTCAGATTTAAATGTTTATACTAAGCAGAACTTTTGGTATCTAAAACTAATCTAGAAAGTGAAATGAAGATTCTACAGTCCTGACAAGAATTTCCCCTCATTATCCATTAGGAGGTTATCATGAGGAAATCTTTGTTAAATTAAAGGTAAAAATTAAACATCACAGGATCAGGAGGCGAGCAGCTGTCACTTTAAATTTTCACATACATGCCAACACTTGACTGTTATAAATAGAAGCTGGAGAAGCTGGGAGAGAAGTTATATAATTCTGATTCAACACCCTGGATCTGGGTTGCTTATTCTGAAATTGGGTAAGTCAAAATAAAGATTTTTGTTCTACAACCTCTGGGATATGAATTGAGTGCATTTATGTTTTCATTACATCTTTGACCATCGTTATTTCTAACCTATTCATTGTCCTCAGCCTCAAATATATTTTGACCCATAAGAGATTATAGAGATGGTGCCTTGGAATATTCATTCATTAAAGTTCCAGTCCATGGCTGTGTCCCTCATATTGCAAATTTAAAAAGGGATATTTTCCATTAAGCAAGGACCAAGTATAAACCCCAGGCCCCATTATCCTTGCTGCTGGGAGAAGAAGAGTGAGCTGCTGTCTGTTCTCCGGCTCAACCTTCAGGAGCCCTTGAGGATCTGTCCCTTCAAACCCTGCCCCTGAGCTCCACCCCTTGCCCTGTACCCCACCACTGCAATATGGACCCTTCCTGAAATAAACACCACAAATGTCTTAAGCACCCAGAAGCTTCTGCTATCTTAGGGAACCCAAAGTGTTTGTGGTAAAGAATAAAATTGTTTCTGTTGTGATCACACCGCAGAAGCAAAATGAAACCAGCCCAAACTTTGGTTCAGATGTGAATATTCATTTCACGTACAGAGAGGATGGGAAGCCTTCTGGCTTGCCTAATGAGGATTTCTGGGTCAGGTTCCCCAGCATAGCCACTGCCACTCTGCTGTCTATGTATGTTGGTGGAAGGGGACCCACATGAGGACTCCCTTTTGTGGCCAAAGCTTCCTGCTCACACCGACGAGGAGATCACCTGGGCCATCCGGTCACTTTCCTGCATCTAGAGCACACGTGAAAGGAAGATAAAGAACTGTCAGCAGTCATCAAAAAACAGAATCTAGCTCTTTACCACAGCTTCCTAATTACAGTTGTGTTTTCACACGTTGTTCGAATAACAGTAGATAATAAAACTGATAGTTATTTGAGTATCTGCTCCATGCTAAACACTGCACTATTTACATACATCATCTCACTGAACTCTCACAAACCCGGAGAGTTGATGTCTTTGTTTGAATTCTCCTCAAAGGAGCCATTAAAAGGGGAAAAGGAGAAGTTATTTATTTAGGTTAGGCCAGGAATATAGCGAGATGGGTACCACGGGGGGATCTGGAACGCCAGCCACCTGAGGACCTTCTGAGACACCATGTGGAACATAGCTTCGCCCCCTGGAGGCAGTGGCTGGGATGTAGGTCCGCCAACCCAGGGGGTGGCTCCTGGCTGTCACCTCCACCATTGCCTGCCTGGCCCTGTGCAGGTGGAACTGGTTCCCGCAGCCAGATAAAGCCTGCACATACAGAGATGCCAGTGCCTCAAGAGAGCAGCTTCAAGAGGAGTGGGAACTACAGCAGGGCGTCTCCGAGGTGAGCCATGCAGATCTGCGCAAAGCAAGCTACTGCCTCTCTGCACAGAGAAGCTATGATTATCTCCATTGCCTACACAGGGATACAGAAGGTCAGAGAGGTTTGATAATGCTTTCTAAGATCATGCATATAATAATTAAAGAGCTGGAACTAAAACCCCAGGCCACCTAACTCCTGAGCCACACTCAAACTCCACGCACGCTAGCACAAGAGGGTTGTGTCACATTCAGAGAGTGGAATTGGAACTGACAGAGGCAGGTGGCAGACTGGTAAGATGAAGGACTCTGAATTCAAACTCTGTCATCTCAAGTTCCAACACCAGCTCTTGCTAACCTGATAAGCCAGGGCAGGTCTGTCACTCCCTCCATGCCTGGGTCATGCAGCAGCATCTACGTTACCTTTGTAATTAAAATGAGTTTATATGGTGACTTAGAACTGACCTTTCCAAGCCACATCAGTGCCCAGTAAATGCTGTCCTTTTTTAAAAAAGGTTTGTAGAAGGTCAACTTAGGAGAAATCTTAGTATCTGGTTTTCATCCCAGACTGAATACTCATGGGAATATAATTAGCCTCAGTGAGTTTACTTTTTGAGAGTCACTTTACATGGGTATATAGTTTTCAAATTATTATAGACTTTTCTCTTTTCTCTGTGTCACTTTTTCTATGTTCCCTGTCCTAACTTCCTCAATAAATTACTTTTTCGCATATACTTCAAGGCCTCCTTAGGAGTGAGGGAATTACTTCACAGCCATAAAATATATAAATATATTTTCACGATACGTGTCTCTGTATGCACCATACTCGACAGGGATAAGAAAATTATTCCAGCCGTGTTCAAGTTCTTATTCGTTGTTCAGGTTTCATTCTGATCTTTCCATAGTGGGATTTCCAAGGCAGGACTTGATTTTCTGAATGCCAAACTTCACACAAACGTCAGTAAGACTCTACCCCAGCTCTCCCCTCTGGTCTTTGATTAGAAAAGTGAACTAGGTTAGAGAAAGGCAGATGAAAATTTTTCTAAAAATTAAACAAAGTCCTTTCCTGTGACTCTGTGTCTGGGGGTCCCTGGCATCTGTAAGTGGACCCAGCATCCATGAAAAGCCTGGCTGAGAGGTTGTATGCTGACCAGGTCCCTGAGGACAACAGCTGGGGGTCATTCTCTACCCCAGCCCCTCACTTTCTCTATGCTCAGTAATAATATTGGTCAGTTCTTGCCAGGAGCTTATCACACTGACTTGCCTTCATTCACGTTTTACCATCATTACAGTCCTACCAGGCAGTGTGTTACTAGCCTTGTATTTGCAGAAACTGTAATACCCCAGCAATAGGGCTGATGTCGCTCCAGAACAGTGCCGTTGCCTAGCTGTGTCAGGGGAAGCCAGTTGCATGGAAACCAGTACTTCACAATCACACATTGAAGAGACAAACTGGAGATGTTTCCTGAGTCTTCCTCCATCTGCCCACTCACCCACAAAAACTCACCGCAGCCCTGTTTTAGTGTCATTTCTCTCAACACAATCCCCCCCCCAAAAAAAAAATACTTCTGAGAAGTTTCAACCAATCTCATGGAGATATCCTTGGATATTCAAGCAAACAGAAGAGACAAAAGGCAGAATCTGCAAGAAAAAAGAAAGTACTTTATCGAGCTGGTTGAAACAGTCACTCCACAAACTGCTTATCAGGTGTTTTTTAAGACAAGAAAACCTTCAGAGATTTCAGCTTAAAAATAAAATCTATCTTCTTTCATCAGTAGGCTATTTCCATCTTCCTTTAACACCAAGTAACACCCTTACCTTGTAGCTTTTGACTTCTTCTTCTTCTTCTTTTTTTTTTTTTTTTTTAAGATTGTGCAATAAGTCAAAGATGAGTGTCCTCAGACCTGCCTGGAGAAGATCCTACTCGCTGAGCCTGCACTTGTTCTGCAGCTGGAGGAATAGAGGTTTGCCCTGGAGGAACGTGCTAGATGCTATGGTTAATTAACTAATTTACTCAATCAAGTTTAACAGTGGTTTTAACTTTAATGAGACCATTACATTTTAATATGGAAATAACAGCCTTGTATCCTGAGCAATCCCCACAGTCCACACGCCCGCCTCCCTCTCCGCCCGCTTTGCACCGGCGTGGATTTTGATTTGTGAACCTGAGCACTCGAGTCTAACATCCTGAGCTCGAAACACACAAGTACAGAGCCCGTGCCGGATACACCCCCTGCAACCTGCCTTCTGGTGGCCTGCGCCGTGTACTTGAACCCCACATAGGGCTTCTCATCCATCAGAAGAGCCAAAGCCTTAATATTTATTGGCAGGGCCCTTTCTGGATAGAAATGAAGTCAGGTGTTTGACACTGAAAACCAGCGTGTTGAGGAAAGAAAGCTACTCATATGGGAAATTCCAAAAGGCGAGAAGACACAAACGGTCACATGTGCCACTTGGGTTTTCATTGCCCCCGGGAGCCCTACCCTCTGGCTACCATGCCGCCTTCTGCTGCATTTCACTGCCCTCCTGTAAAGGCCGGCAAATTAGTAATACACTGGCCTTCCCAGATCTTACTGAGAACTTTTATTATCCCGGATACAGTACTTTAGAGATTAACTACAAAAACTTTCACAAGCCAGTGAAGGTAATGAATCATGAATTCTAGAAGGGTAAACCCACCATGCTGAAACCAAGTACAGCTGTCTTATATTTGCTCTGTGTGCATTTTGCTACCCATAATTTTGTCATCAATTTTCATCTTTTGTTTAAACATATTTGTCTTTTGGACAAGATAGGTCATATTTCATAGGTTTGATGAATTTTCTCCTTGGTCCAGTTTTACAGAATTTGCACTTAATTAATTGCCCAACCTTTAATTCGACAGACTGTTTTTAATGGCTATGTAGCTTCAAAAGCATATACACAGTGGAATTTCCAAAAAGTAATTGTTTTTGTGTCACTTCCAAAGAAAGTCGTAATTATTAAAATGTGTAAATAATTTGTCAAATGCGCAATGGGCAATAATTAGGAAGATATCAAATAAACCTTTAATGGATATTTTTAATTTGGTGTTCAAGCAGGAATATTTAAATAATGCAACAAAATATGTCATTTTTCTCCTCAGGATGATAGAAGCTGAATTCCGATGTGAAAATGTACCTTTCAATTGCATGCACTGGGTCATAATGAAGGTGAAGCTTATGAAAGATTTTCTAGCTCTTAGAGCTGGAAACCAAGACCCTCTCATCCAGGCAGACAGCACAGAATCTGAAAATCTGCCTATCAAAAGCATCATTCAAGCCACAAGGCTCTTGTGTGCCTGGTAAAAGACAGAGAGGAAAAGAGGAGACAAAGGTCAGTTGTTGTCAATTCTTTATAAATGCGCCGGTGCTGGCAGTTTGCAAGGAACTGCGTGTTTCCCTAGCAACTTTGTATGTGTGCAGATTCACTCAGGACATTTTCTCTCTTGTTATTTTCAGCCTGTCTTTTTGTACCGAGGACTCTTTTGAATGTATTCTCCCGGTTACACGGGCCTCTGTATTAAGAGGATTAAGAGGCTGACATTTTTTAGAAGCGAGGTTAGCTGAGTTTAGGGTGGCAAAAATCCAGAGTTCCATCTTTAGTCTGATCATGGATAAAAATCAGAAAGGGAATGAGCCAAGTTAGAGAAACAGAAAACCCAAAGTATCTAATTTCTAGAAACTGAAATGACACAAGGACCTTCCTGACATGAAACTTGGTCATCTCTTTTGGAGAAAAATAAAATTTTTTTTTGGAGACAGATCTTCCTAAGTTCTCAAAATGGAACTTGAACTCATGATCCTCCCACCTCAGCCTCCCATGTAGCAGGGATTGCAGGTGTGTGCTACCATGGCTGGAAGGTGCCCATCTGTAATCCTGTTACTGGATTCTAGGGTACTAAAGATTCCTTTTAGAGGTGATTTCTAGGTCTTTTCTGTTCCAGAGAAAGAACTGAAGGAAACAAGCATAAATAGTCACGAAGTTCCACATTTATTAGAGGTAAAAAGGGAGGAAAATATAAATGCAAAAAATACACCCTACAGCAGAATAAGGCAGGCTATCATGAGGAGACACAATAGCAACCCCTTAATGGCGACTGTCTTTTTTTCATACTTCTCAGCTTACATCACATCCAGGTCATCCCATCAAAAACTTGCCCGAGTTCTCACAAGAAGTCCACTGCAGGGTTCTGAGAGCTGTTTCACACGTATTCAGGAATCTTGCCCTGGCTCCTTTCCCAGCCAGTGTGGCCACACCCTAACTTCCTATTTCAATCCATTCCTCAAGTGGCTGAGGCTGGAGATTGAAGCTTCGAGCCCAATTCTGCCAATTTAGCAACATGGTGAGACCCTATTTGAAAATAAAACTTTAAAAAGGAACTGTGAATGTAGTTCAGTGCAGAGACTCTCAGTTCAATCCTCAGTACCAGAAAGGAAGGAAAGGAGGAAGGAGGGAAAGAGGGAGAGAGAAAAGGAGCGATGGAGGAAGGTGGAGTAAAGCTTCAAAGTGGGTCCCACCCTGTGCTCTATGTCCCCCTCGGACCTTGTGACTGTTGAGGCACCTGAGGGCACGATTTAATTTTGGGTAATGTGCTCCTGTGTGCTGACTGGTGTCACAGAAGGGCCACTGGGAAGTCTGTCTTACCAGGCTCTGCCCTTCATTCATTCATCCACAACACTTCCTGAGCACTTATGAATTAATTCCAAGTGTGAGCTGGGCATCCAGCAGGGACAGCAAACTTTTTCCTGTGAAGTGCATGATAGTAAATGTGTTTGGCATCTCTGACACAGTTCTTGCCTCTGTTACAATCTCTGTCATTCAATTCTGCCTTCACACACACAGTGTAGTGCAGAAGTACATGCAAGTGAATTGAAGCACATGATGATGTTTCAGTGAAACATTCTACACAGATGTTGAAATTCCTGTTTCACGTAATTTTCATGTGTCACAAAACCTTGATCATTTTCAAACTTTCTTAGTGTTTAGGCTGCAGAAAAACAAGAAGCGGACATATCCATACGACCTGTGGCCATAGTTGCTGATGCTGGATACCAGAGCGGGAGTTCCTCTCCTGGGACTGACAGCATGAAGGGACACAGGCAGTACAGACATCAAAAGTGAAGTTGGGTTACAAGAAGTGACATGAAGGAAATAAAATAAAATAACGTGGGAGAGAATGACAGAGGGGCTGGTAGCTGCTTTTGATGGAGCTGTCAGGAAGAATCTGGTGAAACTCGAATGACGAAGGGACCCAGTCCACTGTGCATATGGGCATCCCTGGGCACACTGCTAATGCTTTAAGCCAGCTGCACTTGCATATTATTATTTATTGATTCTCCCATTTATTGGTTCCTCCATTTACTCTGAGAAATGCCAGAAAATTGTAGAGCAATTGATTCACCCAACATTGTCTTCAAAATTGTAGAAGATAAGGACATGTGCATCGGAATAATCCTACCTACTAATATTTACAAATTTCTAGGTACTGTGTAGGACATCTAATCCCAGGCCACCAGGAGATACAAGTTTTACACATGTAGCACAGTTTTTCAAAGCCATTTTTAAATTTGTTTAATTGAAAAGAGTACCATGACCATCTGTACCCTCATTTCAATTCTCATACTGTCTAAGTCATGGTGAATTATCAAATTATAATTTTGAACTGACACAGTCTTTTTATTTACATCCTATTGAATTATAACAACTTTATTTTCACAGCTGCTAAAATACTGAAGAGAAATGAAATTATCTTTATGCAAATTCTGTTGGAGAAAAGAGACCCCTAAAAGGACTTGCTGCTTAATCTATCTTATAGAGGATGGACCAAATGTAAACAATGTCCCTGCCATCCTCAAAATGTCCAGGCTAATTCCAAACCAATGCCAAGGGATCTGAGGATAACTTTTATCTCAAATGGCTTTCTAGTGGGACTTCCAACAGTTCTGAAATAGGAAGGTGGCAGCAGGCTTGCTGTTAGGCAGTGAATTTGAACTCTACATTTCTAATATGGGATAATCTTTAGTAGCTGTCTCAGTCACTTTTTTAGTGCTGAGACAAAATGCTCGACACCTACAAGTGAAAGTGAGAGAGGTTTATTTTGGTTCACGGTTTGTAGAGCCAAAATGTCATCCGGTTCCAAAGTGGGACAACATGACAGAGAATCATGGCAGAGGAGAAACAGTCCACGGTGTAGCAGACAGGAAGCGGCAGCCTTCTTTCTCTTTCCCCTTTTATTTTCATCCAGACTACCAGCCTATTGGTTGGTGCCTATTGGTTACTGAAGAGGGTGGGTCTTCCCTCTTCAGTAAATCCATCATCCACATTCAGAACTATGCTAAACCAATCAGCAGACTCATCCAATATCACACACCTATGATCCTGTCACATTCAAAGACCCACCTATCAGTTCAGGAGGCCTTTATGAGGACATCTAGATCAAAGCTGTAACAGTAGGCTTAGGGTTTAAAGTGTTATTATACTGGTGCGTTGGTTGATTTTAATTTACCAAATATTAGTAGTCCTATTAAAAAGCTTTGCTGCCTCTTGAATATTCTATTTCTGTGCCTTTTCCAAAGTCAACCATAAGTGTGAGTGTGCATATGCACACATGCACACACACAAACTGGGCAAACTCCAGATTTTCTCAACAGTCTATGTCCATGACCCCTTTTCAGATTCCACTAAAAATGTGTCTTTTTTTTTTTTTTCTCAAAGTACTCCCAGTACTTTTGGTGGAAACTACAGAGATTTGGGGTGGGGGGGGTTGTTTTGTTTTGTTTTGGGTTTTGTTTTGTTGTTGTGGTTTGTTGTTGTTGTTGTTGTTGTTGTTTTTGAGACAGAGACTCATTATATCGTTCAGGCTGGCCTTGACCTCACTATGTAGTGTAAGCTGGCCTCAATTCATGATCCTCTTGCCTCTACTTCCCAAATGTCACTACACCTGGATTACATTAAGGAGACCTGTATTTTAGAATTAGGACCTCACTGACCCTGTTCATCTTGGAGAAAGAGCTCCTCATTTCCCTACCCATAAAATTCGCTGATAATCCTGACCCCAGTAACTCACAACACTACTGTGAGAATCAAGCAAAGTGACGTATCAGAAAATAGAGGATAATTGTGATATTAGAAAATACTTGTGGATATTACCATTATTATACCCTATTATGATACCAACAACACCCAGATCTTCAGTCAGAATGAAACCAACTGGATTTCTGGTAGTAGATGTTTCATGGAACTAAATTCTGAATCAATTGTGATACCCCTGAGGGTAAAGAATTGTGCTCGTCATTTCTTCCATGTATTTCATGTAGTGCTGTGTTCCCAGGATGCCCCACAGTGGATAACTTAACTGAGAAGCTAGTCATTCCCAAAGACCTTGCCCTCTGGTAAATGCTGTTTATGCAATGAAACAGGTCTCCCAAATGTAGCTTCAGACCTCAGGTCCAAAAGATGCCTTATAAAATAAGTCTTGTATCAAACAACTGTGGGGAGTACACTTTACCATACCCACCCCTTAGAAGCCACACAGGATGTTAAATAGTCACAGAATTTCTGCTGAAAGGCAGACTCCTTTGTTTGCCCTTGGGTTTCACAAACTCATTTGTAGAGAAGCTTTCCCTCTGGTAGTGACCATTTGCAACCCTGCTCTGAAAATGCCCCTTTTAAGTCACCCTGGGAAAATCCCAGAAGAGAGTTTTGTAAACTATAGGCCTAAAGCAGGGATAAACAAGTTACAGGACGTGGACCAAATCTGGTCCATTGTCTATTTTTGTGCGATCTGCAAACTAAGAATGGTTTGCATTTTTAAGTGATTGAACAAAGATTATATTTTGTGATACAAAAAATTTGTATGGGATTCAAATTTTAGTGTCTGTAAATAAATTTTTGGAATGTGGCCATGACTGCCCATCAGTTTATGTTTTGTCTACAACTGAATCAAACAGTTGAAACAAGGAGTGTATTGCCCTCGATGCAGGAAATAGTTACTATCCGTGTTATTTTTTTACAGAAAGAGCTTAATAACCCTGATTTAAATCAGTACTCTTAATAAATGAAATAAAAATAGAGTGTAATATAGTGGAAAGGATGGCTGGTGTTTCAAGGAACTTATGTTTCAATAAAATGCATGTATGTTACGTGTGTGCAAATCTTGGGTCACAATGTAAAATGTGCTTTTTACTGGGAATCACAACCCCCCAAAATCAATGATTCTAGAAGCAGATCAGAACCTGCGTATGACTTATAACTGCAGCTCAAGGAAGTCTGCAAAAGACAGCTTGCTGGTGCACACCCATGGAATAAAAGAAGAGAGCAGGGAGAAAAAGAGAACTGATGAGTGAGTCTAGATGTTCTATTAGTTATGGCCACATAAAAGAGCTCATTGAAAGTTCTCTCCTAATGAGGAAGAGGTGAAAGGAGTCAAGAAAGCAGTGACTGCGACCTTCAGAATATGTACCCTTGCAATGGGACTGTTCATCCATGATTATTTAGAATTGCTGTAAAATGCTTCTGCTTATTTATCCTTGAACAGGACTCTATTCCTAAAATAACTTTCCATCCATCCAACCAACACAAAGTCACCACATCTGCAAAGATTTGGAGTCAGGAGATGCAGGTGGATTGAGTAAAACTCTTCCGATAATATTTGTGCTAATCAATTAAAAGTAACATACTAAGATACAATTTATTCAGTATCTATCAACAGAGATAGTACCAAGCCCATTCATTTCATTTGGTCCTCAAAGCAACCTTATTATGTGGAATAATTACCATCTGTGTATTTTCTGGTTTAAAATATGAGGCATAAAAGAGTTAAATACCTTGCCCACTGTCACCCAGAGAATAGGACAATGACCTGGATCTAAACTTAGGCAGCTGAATCTCCATATCTGCCTTCGGACCATGTTATTATATTTTTTCGGCAGTCAAATGTCTGATCAATTTGTGTCAACTGAAAAAACTGAACCCATAGAATGGCATAGCCATACAAAGTAGGTTTTAGTATGGAAATTGTCCAGTGGAGATACTACAACATCCAAAGCAATAAACAACACCCATTCACATGCATACAATTTGATACAGCTAGAAATGTAACTGCATCACTAGGGAGTTGTCCCCAAATTTGAATGATAGAGACTTCATTCAAATTACTCCCTTTGGCTGGTACCCAGTCCAAAAGATTTTTTTTAATAAACATTACATGCTGCCTGCCTTGTCCTGCCACACGCTGCCATATGAAAGCTACAGCCTTCCTAACGTGATTCATCAGAAAAATCAAGGGGGAAAGTAGTCGCGATCTGATATACTGAGCACTCTTAAATTACACAGCTGCTTCTTCCGGTACAGCACCGGGGAAGACAGGAATAAGATGACTAAGTGTGCCTCAGCCTGTCACGTCCGTGAACTGGGGAGTGGGACAGGTCACTGAATCATGTTCTGGAAGCTGAGCACATCCATCCAGACGAGAGGTAGCCAAGCCAGCTTGCCCAAGATGAAAGTCTGAGTAATTCAGAGGAGGCCGTAATTTTTTATAAAACACACTAAGTAGTTTTGTTGACTCCTACATGACATTTCCAAGGTGGTTGGGAAACCAGACCGTTTGTTACACAGAGTCGAGATCAATAGAGTGTATAGAGGAGATGAGCAACATAAAAAAAAAATATTTAATTGAACAGAGGCTGAATGATTCCTGATTTTATACATCCCTACCTTTATGTTTGTGAATCAAAACTGAGAAAAGGAAAAAGGAATCACAGCAATACGGCACGGCATCAGGAGTCCATTTCTCTTCCTAGATTCCATTTCAAGAAGAAAAGAAAATGTTTTTGTCTCATTAAACAAACTAAAATAAGGAAAGGGTCGATTTCTTTTATCTCCCCCCACACACCTTTTTTTTATATTAGTGGCCATCGTCAGCGTCATTCTGACAGATGTCTGAAAAATTAACACATCACTAGGACCTACCATGTGAGATTTAACTTTTGATAAACAACAAAGTGGGTTACTGCTGTGCTAGCTATTTTTAATCCACCTTGTGAGTGTGCTTTTTTTTATTGCTTTATACAGCATATCTGATTCTCTCTCTCTAAAGCACCAACTAAAAAATCTATCCAGCTGTCATTCGCTCCCCGGTAACATCTATCATCACACAGCCTGGCAGGTCTAGTCTATGAGGCAGAGGGCAGAGGAGACAGGAGGCAGAGTCAAGGACTGTCACATGGGACGGGGAAAAAAAAACTTGTCACAATTATTTATGACTCTTGCTGGGGCACATAATAGGACACATAAGCCTCTGTTTCAGTTTCAAGCACCCTTACAACACTGCTCCCTTGTCGAAGCCAGGCGCAAGCAACTCTGCTTTACACATACAATTTCCTGAACAATGCCGAGCACTTGTGAAATGACAGTGACAAATACGAGAGTTGGTGGCTGCAGCTCTGTGGGCTGTTATGAGCGCGCAAGTGTCAGTAATCAGGAGAGGGACCACGTGAAGCCTTGGTGTCTCCACTCCCCGGTCCCTTTCTTCCTGGCACAAGATTTCCTCCTTCCCGGATGCTTTTAACTGCCAGTGACACAGGCTTAAAGGAGAGGAAGCGGTGTGTTTCCAGACGGTATCTTATTATTCGAAGCCATATTTGGTCCTGGCTGAGGCAGAATGGACTCCTGCCTGCTTTTTGTCTTGCGCTACCCATCCCTGCACACACAGAGCAGGACAACTACTGCAAGATCTCGTCTGCAAGCCTCCTCTGCTTTCACGTCTGCTAAATACCCGTGTTTCTGAGCAGTCAGTTCAGTCACCTTTCTGCCTCTGGATGTGTTCACAAAAGCAAGGGCTAGGTTAGATGATTATTTGGTCCGGTTCTGCAATCTTAGTCCTGCTACGAGGCCCTTCTCTCTCAGTGGCCTTGTCAGGGTCTAACCCTCGGCCCTCTGAAGGAGCTTAAGGAAACTCCATCAACATTCTCTCAACTCAGCGGACCACGGCAAATGGAAGAGCTGAGCTCGCAGTGCTTAAGATAATTAAACACAAAACAGAGATTCAGTCCAATAAATGCCTCTTGCACACTTTATAGCTCTGGCATGGCCCGGCATCGACCTAGGTGCCCACACAGAGACCTCAGGCACCGTGGCATCACCTGCCCAAACTCTGCTGATGAGAAACTGCAAAGACCTTAATTAAAGATACTAAGAGCAGAATGGCCTGTAAGTACCCTAGGAGCCAAGTCACAAATTTCTATGCAGAAGGATGAACTCTGTGAGGTAAAGCACCCAGGAACATCAGAATTCTTGCAATGATCTGTTTAGAACTTGTCAAATCAAAACTCAGCCACTTTTGAGGAGCAGCACAGAAGACTATGATAACGGAGAAAATGCTTAGCTCACTGAGGTAGTCCAATCTCTCATCCACAGCGCATAAGAACCAAACTTTTATGATGCAGTTACTGTCAAAGAAAGCCGCAGTGCTGGTGGGGCGATTCTGCTTGCACACCGTTGTCTTGCATCTGTGAGTTTAAGAAAGAAGCTCACGACCTGCCCAAGATCCTAGTGTGCCAGGGTTCACTTCCCTTGTGTTATGTCCTGTCATCTCTGCTGTCCTCACTCTCTCCCTGTCCCCATCCCTGGAGAACTGCAAAGTTGAGCTCCATGGTCAGCTCTGTGCCTGCCTGGGTCTTGCCTACAAGACAATTTTTTTCACATGTCAAATTTCAGTATCCTGAGGCTGAGTATGATTTTCCAGATCACTACAGAGCTCATCTAGCCCTCTCTTCTGCTCAGCCATTAACAAATATGTTTGTGTGTGTTTTTTGAGACAGGGTCTTGCTACACAGTTCAGGATGGTCTTCAGCTCACTTTGTAGCCCAGGCTGATCTCGAACTCACAACAATCCTCCTGCCTCAGCCTCCCAAGTACTGGGATTACAGGTGTGCGCCATTATGCCAGGATTAACACATTTTTATTACTTACCCAGTTTGCAACACCTCTTTCCCTTCCTTCTGTTTTCCACCACCCGCCATGGCCCTGTCATATGCAGTGTGAGAAGGTGATCTACTCCACACCACACATGCACACTGCTTTTCAAATCCCAAAGAGACAAGGGACAGCTTTTCCCCTCCCCATGCAAGAGCACAGTAGCATGAGTAGTTCCCTCACTCTGCTGCCTTCCCAGGGTCTCTGGACAGGAAGGGGGACCTGTGCAGACCTAGTATTAGGAGGCACCGTGGCAGACACAGAGACCCTACACTGGATTCCTGCATTCTTCATGGTTGTTTCATTTGTCCAACTCAAATCATCGTGCAATAAATTTGCTGTGATGCCGATTTCATTCCAAAGCATACATCTTCCATCCGCATCATTTTTATTCTTGTTCTTCAGCAAGCACATATTAAGCACCTATGGGGAAGGGGTAGTGCAAGAGTGGTGAGCAAGACCCCATGATTTCTGCTTTCACAGTGTTCTCTCCAGCACAACCCATTAGTTGTAGTAGCAACATACGTGTAGCCAAGCAAATGCAAGGTGTAACAGTCAGACCATTTAACATAGGGGTCCAGCCCAGCCTGGGGACTCAAAGAATATCTGTCTTGGAAAATGATGGCTAAGCTTGGTCATCATTGATGAGGAAACGTTGGTGGCTTGAATGAGTTACATATTTCTCTGCTATAAAGATTCAGTGAGCTATGGTACATGGAAAGAGCACTATGTAAACTACAAAGGAGTTAACTGGTAATGTTACAAAAGGGAGAAGGTGACAGTATAAATGTCACCAAAGCACAGAGTGAAGCAGAGGAGTCAGATAGACATGGGTTCAAATTCTGAGCCTCCCTCACTCTCAATGGCAGTTAGCTTAATCTTTTTAAGTCAAAGCTTTTTCACCATTAAAATCAAAATAATACGAGATTAATTAAACAGGATTATATACATAATACCCTTTAGTACCACTACCCTTGGCATATATGTAGAAGTATCCAGTGAATGCCAAGTTCATTGTTAATTTTTTATGTGTCTGGCATTCAAAAAAATGGAAGATGAAGGATGAAAATATAATTAAGACTCTTCTATGAGAACTCTTCCAGACTTCTAGCATAACATAGATAATGAGGATACCAGCACCTTGTGGTTTGAACGGCACTTACGGCTTAGAAAGCATTTCCACATCCAGGATCTCATTTGGTCTCGCAATAACCTGGCGAAGAAAGAAGAGTAGGTGCTTCTGTCTCCAGCTAACAGATAAGAATCTGTGAATCGAAAAGTCAGTGGCCTGATGGAGGCTTTCCAATTGCCAGAGACACATCTGGAGCTTGGGTATTCCATGTGGGAGTCCATTGCTCTTTGACAAGAACATCCTAAACTCTCCAAGGTACTGATGATACTGGGGTTTGCACACTCCCCTTTGGTACAGGAGTTGTATTAGTTTGTCTGTATCCAAAAGCAGCAGACTATGGCCCAAGGGCCAAAACCAGCCTTCTGCCTGTTGGAAATAAAGTTTTATTGACACATAGCCACATCCACTGGACAAAGGTATCACATGTGGCCATTTTGGGCTACCAGCAAAAAAGAGTAGTCATTAAGAGAGACCTTAAAGTGAGCAAAGCTGAAAATATTATTACGTGACTTTTTCCAGAAAAAGTTTGCCTGTCTTGATCTATAGGTTTTGGAAAATAGGCCTAGTACATGTGCTGACAAACCCAGGGGTTAATGTAGGAATTGCAAGAACAAGCTTTCTGGATAGTTTTAAATACTTCACTATTTTAAAGCTTCTTATTACATTTATGATGATATTAAGAAATTATTCTTAATTTTGTTGCATTTTAAAGTCTTAGCCTATAAAGATATAGCAGTGAATAATATATAGTGAAATTATACAACGCCTGGGTTTTTCTTTAAAATTTACTAGAAAAAAAAGCAGAAAGGTGGAGGGGGCAGTGGTGAGAAAAGATTAAATAAAAGTGGCAAATAAAAGTGACAAAATGCCATTTGTTATTGAAGCTGGGTGATGAGGTAAAAAAGGGGATCATAAAACTTTTATTCTTACTTCACTACATATTTGATAGTTTCTAAAGCAAAAACAGATATTTAAGCAGGGTCTATATTCAAAAATATATTTCATTAATTCTTTTTCAAGAATCTCATCTAATTGCAACAATGTATATTTGTATGCTGCAGAAAAATATTCATTATCTGCAAGTATGACCCCAATAATCAACCATGCAATTTGTGTCCCAAGAAAAGTAATGGCCTTGTGTGACTTTCTCCAAAGAGTCAGGCTTGATCTGGGATTTTCCCTCCTTCCTACCACCCACCGGTTTTATGTTCTTTTATTTGTACATTTTTAACATGATATTAAATATTTAATGAGTCATTTAGGGAACTAAAGTTCAGAGTGGTTTAATGTCTTACAACTATAAAATGATGCTGCTCAGGCTGATCTTTCTCATCAAAAGAGACAAAAGTACTTTGGCATATACATTTAAGGTTAATCCTAGCCACCTCAGAAAGCTCACATTAGAGTACATTAGGCCTGTGAGGTCCATAAGCAGAATTAAATTAAAGATGGAGGTGCAGGTGACTATTTATAAATATTGTATTCTGAACTTTACATTATTTTAATTTCACTGCTTCCTTTTATCTTCGGATTGAAATTTTCTCAGCTCTTTGCCAGTGGAGAAAATTCTACATTAATAATCTAAGACAACTAAATAAGATTAAAATTTTTAAACCATCTTTTGCATTCTTGTCACTTTCTTCATCATTTTCATCACCTTTGTCA
The DNA here is from genome assembly GCA_004363535.1 of Dasyprocta punctata. Classification (NCBI taxonomy): domain Eukaryota; kingdom Metazoa; phylum Chordata; class Mammalia; order Rodentia; family Dasyproctidae; genus Dasyprocta; species Dasyprocta punctata. The sequence continues at coordinate 67,497 of RJWM01001921.1, read as the reverse complement.
TCATTGTTGATCTTCATCATCTCCATCATCATCATCATCTCCTCTGTCATATAGAACTAGAAGTTTTCCAATCATGTATAATCTCATGAGGGAGACAACTGGAGTTGTATCACATACAAACTCAACTATGTGAACTGGGCACAAAATTTTTTAAAAATGAGGTAAAAAATAATCTAATAACGTATCTAATATACTGTAAAATTATATTTTGCCACATGCTATTTATTTTAGAGTGCTGGTATCATGTACATTATTATATAGGTTTATAAGCACCTGTACTGCATGAGTATATACATAAAACCACAACTGCTCTATTTTATGGAGACATGAAGATTTTCTAGTAGCAATATTAATTATATATAATTTACACCTTATGAGTTAATTTAAAATAGGAACTGAGTCAACTGTGGTACCATTATTTTATTACAACAATTGTATAGATAAGAATGTGGGATTTAAAGAGCTAAATATCCCATAACAAGATTTAGATACATAAATGGACGAATTATGAGACAATGTCAAGACTGTTTGAAAACAAAACTTCCCTATTGACCACTGTACTACATCACCCTTCAAGAACAGGTCATGCTGGTAAAGTACTAGCTACTAGGAGAGAAAGAGACAGACAGAGACAGAGAATGAAATAGAATGGGACTTAACTCTTTAGGTTTTTTTTGTTGCGGTTGTTGTTTTCAACTAGCGAACAATGGGACTGGTATAAAGGTAAGGGGGAAATCAGCTAAACTAAATAAAATAGGAATGGTGGCTTCTCCTGAGCTAACATGTCAGCTTGCCTTTCCCACACTGTTGTCAAAGAAATGTTAGTGACATGATAACCCTCATGTCTTTGCTTCTTTTCTCTGGCTGCTGAGACAGAATACCCAACACCCCAAATGAAGGAAGGAAAGGTTTGTTTACCTTACAGTGTGTGGTTTCAGTCCATAATCAGCTGGCTTCAAGGCAGGGTGGCGTGGCACAGGGGCAACACTGCAAGGTAGCAACCAGCGAAAGCAGCCAGAGCAAAAGTCGGGGAGAGCAAGCCTCTTCTCCTCCATTATATGATACACAGGTCACCCCCACTCCCAGGGCAGGTGTAGCACTCACAAAACCTCCTCACCCTCCTTTTGCACAGGATGAGGATATTTACAAAGTAAGAACCCTGACTCCTTGCTGAGTCTCTCAGTTAAACTTTTAAACTTCTCAGATTGACACAATGTATCAACCATAACACCTCCCAAAGGGCCCTTCCAGACTTTGGGGGAGCACCATGGCAAAGTTGACAGTGCAACAGCTGTGTGGTTCCTGGAAAGCTTCCTCCGTGTTCACTCGGAAGCTGCTTTTCCCCTCCCCAGGTCTGGGTTATCATGCAGCTGTCTTCTCTGAGGGACAGAACAGAAAATTATCACAGGAACTGGGCACAAAATGGAGACAATCAGATCGGGCGAACACTGGCGAGGAGTCTATTTAAAGTTTTAATATCTCTTTAAAAGAAGGTCACACTGCCTTGTGTGCAGTTATAGTGTTCTTGAGGTCTTTTACTCCCCTGGTGGTGTAAACCCAGAGGAAGTGATCGCTGAATCAGTAATTTCCAGAACTGGGGCAAATCGGAGAGGCAGAGGGCTCCAAAAGAGGGTGAACTGCTGATCTGGCAGCAGATAAGCTGAGGTCCTCAAACAGAGCTGAGACAAAGCTCTCCCAAGTATTCTTCCCCAGGCTTCAGTGTTTCTGACAATGGCTCAAGATTGCTCCTTCTCCAAGTTCCAGCAAAGCCTTCAAATCCAAGGTGCCTGCTCTGAAATAGTGTGCCAAATACAGGGATATGTTAGAGTTTCGGACACTCTTTCACACTGACATCAACTCCTTTGTTACAAGGGTGAGGACTCCAATAAAAGGAAAAAGAGCAATGGAGGGAAGAGCAGTAAAATTTTCTTCGGGGAAATTAAAGAAAGCTCTGAAATACCTCTTTCTCCTTGACCCTCCCTTGGGAAGGAGTTAAATTCTAAAGGAAGCAAAAAAAGGAAGGAAGGAAGGAAGGAAGGAAGGAAGGAAGGAAGGAAGGAAGAAAGAAAGAAAGAAAGAAAGAAAGAAAGAAAGAAAGAAAGAAAGAAGAAAAAAGAAAAGCGAGAACCCTCACACTTTTACTCATTCATTGAGCCTATGTAGAGCAGTGTCTGAGGCTCCGGTTGTATACTGAAATAACTTCTTGAATGCTTTAGCTTCCCTGAGTTCACGTATGAACAAGCTCAAGATCAAAGACAGTGTGAGAATGGGCGCTATTTCAGAAGAGGAAAATATTCCAATATTATTCCTAGCAAATGTGAACACAGCCAGGAACGTAAAGTGCAAGTTAGAAATCTGCTGTTTATTTGGAGGTGAGGACAGACACTCTATTTTTCTCTTGGAATGAGCAGTCCTGCATTCCATGAATCAAAGGTACATATCTGTAACTCAAAGAATGAACCAGCAACTGGTTGCAGTGCTGGAGGTAAACCTGGCTGTACTGGACTTATTGAGAACCGATGAAGGTCCAAAATTTATGGGTGATTTGAACAATTTTCAGGTGTCATGTTAGTTCAAAAGAGCAGCAGCTTTCACTTTATAGGTTAACTTTGACATCACATCTCTAAGAGGCAATTTAGTGCTAAGAAGTGTTAGCTCTAGAGTGAAAAATTAGTCATCTTACAGAATTCAGAGCCAAATGGATAAAAAATTAATAATTTAACAGGTAAATCTGTCTACAATTTTGTGGAAAACTACAAACTAAAGAAAAGAGTACTATATATGTATTTCCTGACTTTGTCCATTGAGAGGACAAAGAAAGATGACTGTTAGTAGCACCGAACACCCTTAGAGGCCAGATTTTGGCTTCTAAATACCAACCTCCAATAAAAGGAGCCAAGAATCCTTGAAGAAGTGGCTGTTTGTAGAGCTGTGGAAATCAAGAAAAAGATGATCACAGAAAAGCACCTAGTACCAAAGATGGGTCATATAAAAAAGGCAGAGAAGCCATCTTTAATGGATTCGCATAAGCCCAATCTGGGACAACATAAGCATGAAAATAAATGATACCAAGAGATTAAAAGCTATTGAATAAAATAGGAGACCCTGAAACCTTAATTGTAGAAATAAATGTGCATTTATTTGATTCTTTTAGGTGTCACACATAAGGGAAATCATACAGTATTTTTCTTTGTATGTGGCTTGTTTCGCGTAGCATAATGGCTGTAGATTCATCCATGTTGCTGCAAATGGTGAGATCTTTACAAGGCTGCGTAAAATTCTAGTGCATATCTATACCACAGCTTCTTTATCCGTTTATCTGTCAGTTTGCACATCTGTTGTTTCTGTATTTTGACTGCTGCGAATAGCGCCGCAGTGAACCAGGAGTACAGATATCTTTACAAGGTGGAGATTTTATTGCCTGTGAGTGCACACCCAGCAAAGGAATTTTTGCAGCCATATGGTAGATCTATTTTCAATATCTTTAGGAACCTCCATACTGTTTTCCATAATGGCTGCACCCATCCACATTCTTACCAACAATGTGCAAAGATTCCTTTTTTTCTCTGCACCTGGGCTAGCACTTATTTATTTTCTCCTGGATAAAAGCCATCCTGTCAGATATGAGATAATATCTAATTGTAGTTTTGATTTGCATTTCCCTAATCATTAGTCATACTGAACACTTTTTAAAAATAGCTGTTGACTCTTTTGATGTCTTTGTTGGAGAAATGTCTTTTCAGGTCCTTTGTTCCATTTTTAAGAGATTTTTTTTTTTGCTATTGAATTGAGTTCCTTATATATTTCAGATGTTAACCCTGGATCAGATATATGCTCAAGATCTTTTCTCTCAATTTTTAGGTTACCTTGTTATTTTTTTAAAGAGTCAAATACATAAAAACAGAGAATAAAGCAATTTGTATGATGATTAGGGGTGAGGGAAAAGAAAACATAGATCAAAAGGCACAAAGCTGCAGTTATTTAGGATAAGGGATTCTGGAGATACCATGTACAACATGAGGATCTGAGTTAACTATATTTTATTATGTACTGATAATTTGCCAGGGAAGATTACCATACCAAAATAAGAACTGTAAAAGAAAACTAAGTGTATGTATGTCAAGCTAAGTATATGAAAATATTAGTATACTTTTAATTATACAAAATAAAACAAATGCATTGGTTGACATTTCGATGAAGAATGGGATTATGGCAGGCAGAACAATTCCCTCCCCAAGAGACGTCCATGTCTCATACCCAGGATCTGTGTATGTGTGATGTGGTCACTGACTTCAGCCCTCCTGACAGTAGCCAGCCCTCACCAAGCTCTGGAGGTAGCTGTTTCCTCTATCTGGAATGTTTCCTCTATTTCTTTGCATAGTTGGCTCTTTCTCATCCTTCAGGTTTTCAAGTGAAGCACTAGCCCTTAAAAGATAGTACCCACAACAAAAGAATCACATTCATCTTCTCAAGGTAAACCAAGAATAGTGACCCGGTAGTGTCCATACATGCACCTAACTTGCACCTGAAGAGAGGTTCATCTTCTACAATGTAACTACCTATCATGCTCTGTCTGTATACTGTTCTTAGACTTCACACACCAGCAACCACCCAATGTCACTCCTGCCTCATCGGAAGACAAACATAATGACAGATGATGTAACCAATCAAACAGAAGACTCTTTTCTATTCCCAAAATTATACCTTAGGATGGAGAATGGAAGGAAAAGAACCTTTCACAAGGCCAGGCACCAGGTGCCCTTTGGTCACTTATACAGTTTCTAGTTCAAAATAAAAACGCTCTCCAAAACCATTGCACCCTCTTGTGCCCAGGTACTTTCTACTAGATCATTCTGATTTCCTCAGTGGTATTTACCATTGTTTGAGAATACCTTATTCATGTATTTTTCCCTTTTAGAATTTGGTACTCAATAATGTGTTTATGTGTTGGAGGAAGGAAGGAAGGAAGAATGGAAAGCAGGAAGGCAGGAAGGCAGGCAGGAAGGAAGGAAGGAAAGAGGAGAGAGAACTGTGTGCAGGTTCTCGTCAATAGCTAATTAAATTTCATGGACTATCAGTAAAAAAGTAACTATATGTATTGTTCTTCTTTGATCTATGTACATAAAATCTTTCCTTTTGCTCTAAAGTATGAATCCTTTGTACTATTTTAAATTCATTAAAAAAAAAACCTCTTCAACTGAGGGTATCCTTAATAGCAACTCCAATAGCTCTCCAAATTTTTACAACCATAGATTATCACCTTCACACAAAACCTCATCCAGAAGTTCAATAAATAAAACAGGTTCCCTGGAGCAGTTCGGGTGGAGTCTGGGGTGGAAGGCAGCAGAACAGCCTAGATGTTCATCTACTCACCAACCCGTGTCCCACATCCCTGCCGCACCTGAGCTGCCACTTGCCTTCGTGGGGGAACAGTCTGGAAAACACTAAAATACTGAAATTCAGAACTTTACTTTCAAGATACAAAAGAGCTTTTAAAATTGCTGTGTCATCAGTTTCACATTAAGCTTCCATTTTATTCCAAATGGTTATGGTTTGATTACGAGTCCACTCGATTGGGTGGCTCTGCTATGCTTTTATATAATTAGCTAACAGAAGGACTGAATGCCAACAATGTTCGTTTTAGCCATCAGTTCTGTGTAATTGTTCTAGGCAGCACCCTAGTACTACTGTAATACTGACTTTTTAAAAACTTTTATGCAAATTGCATGTATAATAATCCATGATACACATTAGCATTAGTTGTTCTTCAATTTGAGGAAATGCTGATTTAAAACATAATCTAACAAATTATTCAGTCAAGCATAATAAGGACAAAACTCTTCTTCCCATAAAATTTTCAGAGACATTTGGACAAAGACAGCAATATTTGAGTGAAATTTGCTGAAAAACCTCTAGTTTGAATTACTTTTTTTTTTCCTTCCCAAAATACACTATCATGAAGTATAAATGCCCAAGCACACTGACTGTCCATTAAAAAGAATCTATCTAATGCAATCTTTAACAAACTTCTCTGGAGCTACAATTATTTCCTCAAAGCCCACAGCATGAATTTTTTAAAACGAATTTGATGCCATTAAAAAGTGATGGATTGACAGCCCTGGAGACTGAAGTCTTCCATTTAACCGCAGCCCGGGTGTGGCATAGACAGAGGCAATGCGAATCCTCCCAGTTTCCTTCCACCTCCCACTCACAGAGGAGACATTTCCAGGGAAGAACGGACACCGTGTTTGACCCGTGGTCATGTCATAGGCTGACATCGTCAGGATGTGACTGCTTTTTGTGTGTGCCTTTTTGGTTTTTGGTTTTTGAGGCAAGGTCTCGCTACATAGTCCAGGTTGGTTTTGAACTTATGGTGAATCTCTTGCCTCAGCCTCCCAAGTGCTGGGAGTATACACATGTGCCAACATACCAGGCTGCAATTTCTCATCCATGTGAAGAAACAGCCTTGCATCTCTCACTTTCAGGCTATCTTTCTAACACTGATGCTCTTTGTGCTGCCCACGCCAGATTAAAGCTAAGTGCTCAAAGATCCGAGCCATTCGGTAGCCTCTCAACAAAAAACAAAAGTAGCACAGAACAAGATGATGACGCAAAGCATTCACATCAGTTGGGCCGTGTCCAGAGGAAGACAATGCTAGAATCGAATCTTTCAAAAGATACTACAGCTTTGAGCTTTCTAATAGAAATATCTGCTTAGAGTCATGCTTGGTGACCGAAGCAGGAGTATGGCAAGTTCGAGGTATCCTGGGCAACTTAGTGAGATCCTGTCTCAAAATAAAAATTGTAAAAGATCAGTAGCTTAATGGTAGGCTGCTTGCCTAGCATGCACCAAGCCCTAGATTTAATCCCTAGTACTGGGAAGAAAGAAAGAAAATGAAGAAAGAAGGAAGGAAGGAAGGAAGGAAGGAAGGAAGGAAGGAAGGAAAGAAAGAAAGAAAGAAAGAAAGAAAGAAAGAAAGAAAGAAAGAAAGAAAGAAAGAAAAGAAAGGAAAGAAGGAAGGAAGGAAGGAAGGAAGGAAGGAAGGAAGGAAGGAAGGAAGGAAGGAAGGGGGAAAGAGAAATCTAGGTTTAATTCCAAAGAATTTAGATGACTGAATGTGAAATTTACCAAGTTAGACTTGAGCACTCCACACGAGGGCTTCTCAGCTTCAGCATTATTGACATTTACTTGGGCAATGTTTTGCTGTGTAGGCTGTCTTGTGCACTCTAGGATATTGAGCAGCATCCCTGGTCTCTATCCACTAGATGCCAGTAGCCTCTCCCCAGTTAGGACAACCAAAACCATCTTTAGACCTGGTCCTGTGTCTCCTGGAGGCTGAAATCACTCCCAGTTGTTCCTCTGCCCTCCAGACCTTGGTTTCCAGTTCTGTTACAACCCAAGATGGTCAGAGTTTTTTTAAATTTCTTATTTCCCTTTCCATTTTTATCTCCTTTTACCCTCAGCCCTAGAAAAATCATTCCAAACATGTCCTTTTACAGACGTGTTGTCACACACGTAACAGGCTGGGCAGGATTCGGTGAGGAGCAGGGGACCACGCGTGGTTTTCTGGCTTTTCTCAGGGTGTCCTCCTGCTTGATGGCTGCCTCAGTTATGCCCCAGCTCCACGGCAGAGTGGCTGACTGGAGGAGGTCTGATGAGAACCACACTGCTTCACTCACAGATCGTGATTTACACCCCCTGGATACTGGATTTTAATTTGCTGTATCTGTCTATTAAACTCTGCCTTCCTCCTCCCCTTTCATAGAATGAAAAGCAGATTATTTAGTGCACAATCTGAAAATCTGCTGGTTATTAAATTTTCCTTTTCGTTTAGTTTTGAAGCTTTTATGCCTCTGAAACTTATTTACATGCTGTATATATTAAATAAAATGTAATCCATAGTGCTCACAGGATTCAAAAAATGATGAGGTACTCTTCCCATGGTCTCAAAGCAGAGTCTGACTCCTCAAAAGAGGGGAACGCACAGCACTGGTTACGGCTTAAGAATGCAGCTCCGCCAAAGCAGCCACTTGCACCGATACTCAGGAAGTACAAAAAATACAGAAGAAATGGCTCCATGTTCAAGGTCATCTGTGCCTTAAGGCAGCATTAAATGTGGTGCTGACATTCAATGCAATAAAATATATCACTATGATATGCTGCCAAGAAAAATATAAATATTTGTTTATTATGGTATATATTATATTTTTATATTTTGTTTTGTTTAGAATATACTCAAGCCAAAAAGGACAATAAAAGTCACAATGTCATATTTTCAATCCCATTTCCTTAAAAATGAAGTCAACTTTAACACTTATGAAAAATATTATCCATTTATTTATATAGTCCTTCATAAAATGCATGACTGCTTTAGTAAATATGACTTCCATGTTCAGTATCCTGTAGCTACTGTCACTGGAATCACGGACGTAAGGGTTTTTTTATTCATTATTTAATGTTCATAAAAGTTTGGAACAGCATGTATATTTAATCCCACTTGGCAGAAGAGAAGAAAGGTTCAGAGAGATTAATTTTTGCAAAGCCACGTGGCAACCAAGTGGCAGAAGTGGAATTTGACTCCAATGTGAATGAGCCCATTGCCCATGCTGGAGCTGCCTTAATATTTCACCATCTTCTCTGATCAAATGCCTGAGGCCAAAGTTGTTTAACATTAAGCGGGTATCTCGGGGATGAACCAAGATAACATTCAGACTTTGGGGCTTGTTAAAAGTCCATCTATCCAGATCCTTTAGCGTTTTTATTTTTATTTCAGTTTTTTTAATGTTTTTCATTAATAAAAATAATAGTATGTGTTTCTGGAGGACCATATGGTATTTTGATACATGTCTACACTGCACCATGTTCAAAGCAGGGTGAACATATCTACCTCCTCAAACACTTCTCATTCTTTTGCAGTGAGAAAATCCAACAGTCTTTCTTCTGGCTCTTTTGAAATACATGGTACATTAGCTTTATCTATAGTCACCTGACTGTAACAGAATACCAGAATTTAAATATCCTAACTATAACTTCATATTCATTGGTCAATAATTTCCCATCCCAACCTTACCCATGTTTTCACTCTACTAATTTTCAGAGAGATCCTACACTCAAACTCATGGAGGTTAATAGCTAGCATACCACTTTGGCGAGCAAGCCAGAAGAGAACAAAACACTGCAGGTGTCTAGTCCATAGCCTACTTTCTGGTGCTCTCTTGTCCCCCAGTCTACAACTTTGACGACTGCCGCCGCACCTCTCACTGCCCCCACCTCAAGTTCCATGCCCGTGAGCTCCCTGCGGTTGCTGGGGCATCCTGACCCACTTCCAGCATCTGTCAGGCTCATGTGTACATTTTTCAACCTGTTTTCCAGGGACCTGCAACTCCTGTAGGTGCTGGAAAGACAGTGGTAAATGAGAAAGCTTCTGCCCTCCTCTCATCTGGAAGAGAAAGACATGAATGAAGACAGCATTGTGTATGTCAGATTGTGATAAAGGCTTTGGCAATAAAAATTACAGTGGGAGAGAAATGAATGAGTGCTGGAATAGAGGAAGGTCCTGGAAGTTTTAAAAGAGTAGCTAAGAAAGCCCCACTGACAAGGTGGGCTTCGAGCAAAATCCACAGAGGTGAGAGAGAGGCCATGCTAAGGTGGTCCTCATGGCTGACGTTGAATGAACAAAGCAGAGAACAGTACCTGTCTTAGTTATTTTTCTCATTGCTGGGTCAAATTACCTTACACCCAAAGTTAAAGCAGGAAAGGTTTATTCTAGTTCACAGTTTGCAGAAGTTTCCATCCTCAGTCAATTGGTTCTAAGGCAGAGCAGCATGGCAGAGGAGAAACAGCCCATGGCAGGGCAGGCAGAAAGCAGCAGCAGCAGCAGGAAGACTTCTGGACATCTAGCCATCCGGGCTGTAAGCCTTTTGGGTGGTTCCACTCACACCCAGGATGGGCCTTCCATTGCCCAGTCCCAGAACTGTGCCAAACCAATCAATGGACTAATCCAGTACTACACACTCAAGCCCCACCTGTGAGCGCATGAGGCTTTGGAAGGACATTTAGACACAAGCCATAACAGCACCCTTAAATGGATCAGGGTCAGGGGAGGGGCATTACATAGAAGCTTCTTATTATGGCATACATTTACTATGGACTTTTGCTGTGCCTTTGGTAACTTAGAGATAACATCTTAACATAGTGTTTTAGTCCATTCCTGCTTCTATAACCCAACACCTGAGCCTGAGTAATTGGTAAACAACAGAAATTCATTTCTCACAGTATGGGAGGCTGGCAAGTCTGAGATCAAGGTACCTACTTGTTTAGCATCTGGTGAGTGTTTGTTGTCTGCTTTCAAAATGGAGGGTCTGCTTCCTCCATGGATGATGAACAAGGCTGAAGCAATGAGAGGAAACTAACCCACTCCCTTACGTCCTTTTAGAATGACCCTAACCTAGGACACATTGGCCCTCTTGGCTTCACCGCTTCCTAAAATCTCCCTCTCAATACTTTCACATCAGCAATTAAGTTTATACATAGGGATTTGGGAAGATCCAATCAGACCATAGCATGTAGAAGACCCAATTTTTCCCAAAAGGTCAAAAGGCTCCAGGCAATATCAATGGGTACTACAGAGGGCCACCTGGTCCAAATGGGGCTCAGCAACTGTTTTCATCAGGAATAGGTACCAAGACCTAACATTACATATCCCTGGGCCAGCTGTGCCTCGTAGGACTCAGTGCAGCGCCGTGATTGTCACACAGCTCCTTTCTTGAAGCAGTCAGTAAGAGATCCCACTGTAAGGTGGCATTTTTGACGAATATTATGAACAGCAATAGTGGTCTAAATAGCAGTAAAGACTTCAGTCTGAGCCCCCCAAGTCTCCCATCTCCCTGGTGAATCAGAAGCATGAGTGCACCCTCTGTGCTCAGCATACTTTCCGACTACCAGTGTGTTGAAAAATGATGCTTCCAACATTCTGTTTCCCCGAGATGACTGTATCCTCCTAAGGTTAATGAGGCTCTTCTTGCCTCCGTAACTCTTCCCAGACTTCTTCGACAAGAGCTGCTAATTTAACCAAGCAGAAGTAAACCTATATATTAAATTTCCTTAATTGTCACCAGAAAGAATTGCTATCTTTAAATGCAGATGTAAACAAAAAAAAAAAAAGTTTGTTTAAAAGTGAGCCAGAGTTAAGTACAAAAGTGGGGAGGATTTTTCTGTTGGCTTTAACTGGGGAAATGCTGAATATGCAGTGATTTTTTTTTACATTAATAATAATAGGAAACAGTAGATAGTGACACCTCAGCACCATTCTAATTTAATGAGAAACAATAAAATAGTTTTCCAAAGGGGCCTATTTAGATCTGAGAAAGGGGGATATTAAAGTTTCAAGATTTATTCTACTTTCGTTAAGGTATGCTGATACACATTTTCTAAGGCTATATTCTACCCACTGATTAGATCTTTCTCTTTATAATTTTCTTACTTGTAAGGGAATTAGATTGGTATTTTCCAGGCCAAATAACTTTTAGACAAAGTATTTAAACTGAATCAATTCATTTCCCACACAAGTAAGGTGTACCAAAGTCCTATATCACACAGACAGCCCTATGAGGCAAATTTTTAATATATTTAGGTATTATTAACTACAAAACCATGGGAATCAACTATTAAGAAATGGCCTTTTGGGGTAAAATGGATATACATAAAACGTCTGGCAAAGTACTGTCTTTGAATTAAGCTCCGTTTTCTTTTCTTTCTTTGTTTATAGGTGGTGTTTTCAAATTCATTCCACTAGTTAACAAACGTATATTATTCACTGCAGTGTTCAAGCTGTGTGAGGTTAGAGGTGGTGATGGCAACAGCGGCGATGACGATGATGATAGGAGAGGAAGATGAAATAGCAAGGATGGTTGAGTTTCATTGAGCCCTTTTCCCAGCCTGGAACACGGGGCTAAGCACATTTTCTTCCTTGCTCGACTGAATCCCAGCATTCCTATGTGCTCAGACCTGTGTGATACGCGTAAAGTCCTTCCCGATACCTTACACCACCACTCTATGGATGATGAAGCTGACACCATGAGATGCTGAGCAAGCAAAAGTCATCTACCTAGACCCAGGGAGAGGCGTTCACAGGCTGGCAGAGGTGGGGGATACTGAAGTGTATCCCAAGTACTGCTCATTGAGCCACAAAGCACTCTTGCAAGAGTAAGACTGGGAATAGGGAAGAAAACATTTCCTAGGGTTTATTAAGCACCTACTAAATGCTGGGTTTTGTTTGAAACCCTCTATTCCTATTTTCCTCTTTAGTTCTCATAATAAGTGCATAAGGAGACAGCATTGATGCCCACACCTTACAGATGGGGAAAACTGAGAGATGAGGAGCTATATATCCATGAACACCAGTCCGTACATGGTGAAAGGTGGAACTGATTAGGGGAGTTTAATCCAAGCTCACTTCTACTACTGCTATTGTATTCTGGCTGTTTACAAGCCAGGTGACCCTGAACTAAGCCCTCTGCCAAACTAACACCGAAGGAACAGTTCTCTACCCTTCAACAGGTCATACAACCGGAAGCAAAAAGCCACAAAGAGAGTGACTATAGACCAAAAAGACTCTTGCGGGGTGGGCGTGATAGAGGTGGATTTCCCACCAAGTCTGAGAGCAGGGTCTTGGAAGAGATTGCATTTGATTTTGAAGAAGAAAAAAAAAAAAAAAGAATGAGGCTGTGTGTACAGTCACGACACAAAACCGCACTGTTTACAGAGGGGCCGAGCACAGGGCCTGCCTTCCAGAAGCAGAATTCTACTGTGACCCCTGGGAGACAGGAGCAGCAGAGACCCACGGAGCTTTGGATGAGAGGAGGCCACAGGTCACAGCCAGCACTTCGGTGAACTGAGTGCCAGCGTTTTGCCTGTTGGGAAAGCACCAACCCTTTTCCAGCTCTTGTCAGATGAAAGATCTGCTCCACACTCCACAAGGAGCCAAAGAAGAGTCAGGCTCCAGGCGCACACAGCCAGTGCTGCCCTTGAACGAGCCCAGTATAGAGCTGCTCAAAAGGAGGCACTGAACGGGGAGACTGAGTGCAGCTCCCCCAGCGAAGGTGTCAGAAACTCTAGAGATCTTGAACCTAAGAAGGAGCAGCCAGGAGAGAAAAGAGGCGATGCTGAGAATGAAGTTCAGGAGCCGCAGAACACAGGTTTCTAAAACACTTCCATGCTGAGTCAGAGGCTCTGAAGGGCTTGCAGGAGCCAACGTGAACCCCAGCGCCCCACTAACTATGTGGGGGGGACTTGATAGGACATCACTCAGACTCTCTGCCAGGCACTTCTGTCATCTGCACAACAAAGCGATTGCAGTCTTAATGTCCCCAGGACTCATGCATTGAAGTGTTCTCCCTGCTGGGATGGGATTTTGAAGAAAGGGTTAAGATATGAGAGCTGCACCCTGGGGAATAGATTGGTGCCTTATGAAAGGGCAGGAGGGAACTAGCTTAGGACATTTTTTGCCCTTCTGCCCCATTCTCCTCTCGAGAGGACTCAGAGTTGGGCATACCATCTTGGAAACAAATCCAGATTTTCACCAAACACCAAATATATTGGCAGCTTGATCTTGGTCTTCCTAGACACCCCCTCTACAAAACAATGAATTTCTCTTGCTTATTAATTATCAGTCTTGGTCAAACCATGCCTTCTAATGAGCCAGTGGCAGCCATGTAGAATGGGAAGGGAATCAAGAAGCCAAACCACACCTTCCCATGAGCCAACCCGTGCATGGGTTGGGAGACAAGAAGAGCATTGCTCCAATCCCACCCCCACAAGCAACTGGCTGATTTGGGAGAACTCAGGCTGACATGACAGCAACTGAAGAAAAAAGTAACTTAATGCTTGTCATTGTTTGACTTTGCAGCCTCAATTTGGTAGTCTGAGCATCTATTTGTTTTTTTTTTTTGTTTGTTTGTTTGTTTGTTTTTTGTTTTTGGGGTGTTTTTTGGTGCTGGCGTTTGAACTCCCAACCTGGTGCCTGCCAGGCAGGTGCTTAGGCCACTGAGCTAAATCCCCAGCCCCTGAGCATCTATTTGGAGGATGACAATATGCATGATGGCTACTGTGGGGGATTGCCTTCTGTCTTGTTTTTGAAATACAATGTTTTGTTCAATTTTATTGTTTTGTTTTATTCCTGTATCTGGTAACCTGAGCAACTATTCTGAAGATAACAATATGCAATATAACAGCTATTGTTAAATTCCTATCATCTTGTTTTGAAAGCCTATATCATGATTGTTTTTTTGCTGTTGCTATTGCTCTTGTTGTTCTGTTTTCGTTGTTGTTTTTTGGTTTTTTGGTTCATTTGCTTGTTGATTTTTGGGGGTTTTTTTCTCTTTAAAATAAAAAAAATTAACAATTAATTGTCAGTCTCAAGTGTTTTGTTGCAGCAGCATGAACAGACTAAGACAAAAAGTAACAGTGACCTGACTCCTCAGGGCTACTCAGATGTTTAATTAGGTTTGTGAAGTATTCACCTTCTGCAGAGGTACTGGGAAGCATGCAGTCCATTCTACCCACAAATATGATAGGCGTGTTTTTCACTACAAATAACACTTGCATATTTATCTTTTAAAGGATGCTCACTTACTAGTTAATGAAAGTGAAAAGAAGGAGGGCAAGAAATCAACAATGGCAATGGAGTACATTCCGCGGGGCATCTTCTTTTTGTACCCTCACTCTTAACATGTCCTGTGCAAAGGCACCAGATGGCGGTCCACTCTGGTGGTTGAGCATGAGTCCCCGATCAGAAGAGATGCATAAATGAATAAATGTGTGGCAATTTAAGACTTAAGTACAGTTGATAATCTGGCCAACTCTCGTCCCTGAGGCTTAAGTGTCAACCTGATATTTATAGAACCTGTGCTAAATTTCAGAAGTTGGAGATAGTGACCATTTTTAACCACATGCTCAGCAGCGTGTCTGAGCACCACTGAGAGCCCCACCCTGTGATGCCCTGACTCTGTGCTTCATGCAACCACACCAACAAATGACTGCAGGAACTACCATCACCCTTTGTTCATGATGTGCCAGGTCTCATGCAAACTGGCTCTCAGATAGCCTAGAAAGAATGGACACAAATCAGAACCAAGACTAAATAGATAGAAGGTTCTTTCTCTTTCTCCATCTTCTGCATTGGGGTAACCACCAACTAAATTCTTTCTGTGCTAATTTAAAGACAGCTTCCCGCTAGAGAGTTCCCCTTGATTGTTTGCTTAAACTTCGTTACATTTATAATAGAATCTGAATTTCTTAAAATGGCCTTTGGTATATGCTTATACCTTCTGTTTTCAGTTCCTAAACCCCTGTCCTCAGCAACCTGTTTTTGCTGGGAGAACCTACTAGCTTGTCCTCCTTTGTATTGTAGCCCCAAATATTGAGTACAATAATCTAAATACTGAAATCCTGTGTCTAGTCTTCCTCACAATCCAAGAAGTTATATTTATAAATCCACTGAGACATTATTGGAATCCCAGTAAGTTAATTCCAATCTACCACCTCCAAGGCAACCCAAGGTGAGAGTAAAGATTCCGAGACATATTCCAGGTTAAGGAGAGCCAAGGGGTCTTAAGTCTAATCCTCGTGAGGACATGTGGACAAAGGCCTTGATCTTAGGCCTTTCTCAGAATTTATTAACTAGTGAAGCAAGGAGGTAGCTTGAGGAACAGTGACAGTGAGGATGGCGGGAACTATGTGAGTAACTTGAGCTGGCTAACAAGGTAGTCAAAAAGGTATCTCTACAAAATACAGATAAAGATATGCAAGGGGCTCAATTTACACAACCCAATCAAGATAGCAACTAAATTGTTTTAAGAGGCTGCTACTTCAGTTTTTGATATACAAACTTTATGCCCTGGGAACTCATAGCCTCTTTCTCAAGGCTCATCCCCAGTCGACATTCCCAGAGCTCACTGGCTCTGCCATCCCGCTGTGCTTTATACATTTTATAAAGGTCACTTTGGGAGAAAACAGGACACTGTCTGATGGCTTTAAAGACTACATACCAGTACCTGCTTCTGATATATAAACTTCATGCCCTGGGGACTCATAGCCTCTTTCTCGAGGCTCATACCCAGTTTACATTCCTGGAGCTCACTGGCTCTGCCATCCCGTTGTGCCTATATATTTTATAGAGATCACTATGGGAGGCAACAGGACACTGTCGGATGGCTTTAGAGATTACATATCAGTACCTCAGCTAGCCTTATTTACAATGCTTAGAGTCACTTAAAGAGAGAAGGAAATACCATAGTCAGCTCTATATACATCAACATAAGGAAATAAGTTTTGATATAATCAAAGTTGCAACAATTGTTCTGCATTCAAGGGGACCCGCTCAAGTTGTCTCCCACACTTTGCACTGCAGTGTGTCCCTTTTGATTGAAAGACTTCTCCCCTGGATCTTCTTTCTCATGACCAGGTACTTGCTCAAATCCTCACCAGATGGTCCTGTCTGCAAGGGAGATGACACATTGCTGGGATGTGCTGGAGCTGGTGCTTCTCTTCCCAAGTCCCAGTCACTCTGGTAGCTTGAAGTTAGCCATGGTGGGAGTATTTACACCAGAGGAATTAGCAAAGACTGCAAAGCAGGCCTTATCCTCCAGAGAACCATTGTGAACCATTCACCAACACGCCACTCCTCACTTATATTCTCCACCTGTCACAGTCCAACACATGTCTATCATCCTTAAATCATTTCCCTGTGTATATACATTATATTAACTGTCTCTTCTTCTTAGTATGTAACCTACAGACAGAAAAGACATTATCCAACACATTTACTACAATATCCCTAACACTTAGCACATGGAGAAGTTCAAAAATTCTTATTGAAAGGATCAATTAATTCAACGAACTTTTTTTAACATTAGTTCCCCACTTTAAGATACTGAATTTCCTTGAGGAGGTCTTTCATGGCTAAGATATTTTTCAACCTAGAATTTTCTAGTAGCTACCGCTTCAAGAACGATCAAAACTGACAGTGTATGTCTGCCTTACCAGTCACCAATTAAGAACTAGAATGATGATTTAAAACATCATTTACCAGTTTCCCTACTCTATAATATCTGTTTGGAAATTGTGAAGAGCTCACCCTTGTCTCTTTTCATTGCAGAGTTCTATGTAAGGAAATGTCTCCCTCCTGAAGGGCACTTACTATATAATCCCTTTGTTAGGATAACAGGACCATCTGGCCCCATCCATCTTGATGCAATTTGATCCTGGGTTAATTGCACCCTGTCACTAGCCATGATTGACACTGTATGTTTTCTCTCTTCACCAAGACTAGTTCATTATGGAGGCAGCTTTTAGGAGATTCAAATTCTTGAAGACCTTTTCACAGCTTCCTGAAGGGGAACCAGGAATTTTGGGAAGTTTTTCTTGAGGATTCCTGGGGTCAGTACATCACCCAAAGTAAGTGGATATGGGAGAAGTTGGCCCCAACAGGAAAGAAGCAATCAATCCTGCAAGAAGGTGATAAGCAGCATGTAATGGACAAAGGGAGAACAGGGCAATTAAACAATCATTCTGATTGATTATCCAAACGTGCTAGATAAAGTCGATGGGGAAACACCACTTAACACAGGCATGGCAGACCTGAAACACGTAGACATGGGGTCTCAAACTCCTAGTCCTGCAGAAGCTAAGCAGACAAAGTAAATAGCAAGGCAGATGGAGTGCAAAGTAAACAGGAGGGAGTGCTGAGCAAAATGAAGTTGTCCTGTTGCCCTTTGAAAGGGGCAAGACATATCCATCCCTGACAAATCTTTGCTAAAGGGTAGTGGGGGCAGTGAAATGTGAAACCAGTTATGGATATTGTCAGTTGCCTCCCAACATTTAATTCTCCCCTTCTTTTGTCCTTGTGACCCTCTTCCCCTATATGATTCCCGACAGGTTGGTCCGATTTTCCTTCTATTCTCCATGTTGGTTTCAGCCTCTTAGGAAAAAAAATCCACTCCTCACCCAGAGATTATTATAAGGGTAGGCATATTAACAAATTCTATCCAATGAGACCTGAAGGAACCTGGGTGACTAGACTGCCAAAGACAGAAACAGAAAGAGGCAGTATTTCTTCCTCTGCACAGATTTGTGTCCAGCTGGGGTGGTGGAAACCACTGCCACTATCTTGTTTCCTGTGCCCAGGGTATTTGAAGAATGGACAGCAAATCCATGTAACTCCAGGCCTGGACCCAACCTCCAGACTGTGTTATAATAGTTTATTACAACATAATAAATTTTCTTATTATTGAAGCCAGTCTGAATAAGATTTAATCATCACGAACAAAAGTTCCCCAAGTGTCCCACCAATCTTCCAACTTTTTAAGAGATGTGGGAAACGTTATGTCCTAATGCAGCCACCAAGTTTTAAATATTGCATGGACGAGTCTTCTTGATTAAAACAAGCAGACAAAACAAAGTTCAGTGGGATGGAGATGGCAAAAGCATGTTTTTTCCAATTCACAAGCTACCTCGCCACCTTAACTCCCAGTTCGTGGTGCTATTTATCCCAAATTGCACATCCCAGGGAGGTTCTAGGTTCCTGCAACTTTGTGTGAAGCCTCACCATCAACTAAGAGAGCACTCCTGCCTGCCTGAGTCACAGAGCTTCTGTTCCCGCATAATTTAGATAGAATATCAATATCAAAATACATCATAGTATGGTGCTCAGTAGAAGAGTTTTGGGGTTATTGGAGAGAAGACCTTCAAAAAGAAAAGGCTTGTTAATTAAGTTTCTTTGCCAGAAAAAAGGTCATGAAAGTGAAATAATACTTACCTCAATAAAGTCTAGCAAAACCAATAAGCTGAATTAACTGTGTATATTAACATGATTATTTCTGCAAATATGATCAGTCTTATCTTCCAGCTCTGCTCGCAGCTTACTCTTTCTTACAAAACACTCCCTCTTGCCCTCCCTTCCCATTCTTATTTTACCTAGAGTTTACTTAAGGCTCACTTCAAAGCTACTGTGTTCTAAAGAGCAGTCTGCAACTATGAGCTCTCAAACAGCTTCTTTCTGTATGGTTGATGCATCAAATGTGCAGAATCATCTGGAACCATTTGTGTGTTGAGTAGCAGAGTTCTGATCCCAGGGCCAGAACTGC
This sequence comes from Dasyprocta punctata, assembly GCA_004363535.1. Taxonomy (NCBI): domain Eukaryota; kingdom Metazoa; phylum Chordata; class Mammalia; order Rodentia; family Dasyproctidae; genus Dasyprocta; species Dasyprocta punctata. Next base: position 48,354 of record RJWM01001921.1, on the reverse strand, counting down.
TGGATCTGAGCTTTAAAAACTAGAGACTATTTGCCTATCGACGGACTGTTCTGTGTAGTATAGTCACATCGACATCATTATAATAGAATTCCACATATTCACATCGACATCATTATAATAGAATTCTGACTCACTACCTGAGATTATTTTTATAGTATTGTTTCCAAAGATATCATATATATCTCAACTAGCTTATAAGCTCCTAGAAAGCAAGGGCTTGCTCTGATTATCATATTTATGTATTAATAAGATTTCCTGTCTCTGGGACACAATACCCAATATCTACAACTTAAAGGAGAAAAGGTTTAAATTTGGCTCAGGTTTTCTGAGGATTCCATCCAATGTCGGCCGGTTGCAGGTAGGAGCATTGTGGCAGAAGGGCAACATGGAGCAAAGATGCTTAGTTCATGGTGGCCAGAGAGGAAAGAGTGAGGGACCAAACATGAACGCCAATGTCAAGGCTCCACGACCTACCCAGACAGAGCCAGAAGAGTGCTCCACCAGTGCCCTGGGCATATCCAAAAGTCAATCAAATCGACCCTCTACCCTTACTGCCACAGTTTGGATCTGAATATCCCCCAAAGGCTCATGTGTTAACAACTTGGTCACCACCCTATGGTGCTCTTGGGAAGAGGGGAAACCTTTAGTAGGCGGGGCCTAGGGGGAGGAAGTTAGGTTACTGAACATTCCCTGAAGGATGTTGGGATTCCAGCTCCTGCTTATTTCTCTTTTTGCTTCCCAGCTACCATGAGGTGATCAGTCTTCCTCTGCCATCTTCCTTCTGTTAGTACCTTACTGGGCTTGCCAAGGACCCAGAACAGCACAGCCAAGTGATCATTGATTGAATACTCTCAAATTAGGAACCAACATAAACCTCTGCTCCTTTTAGGTAGCTTATTTGGGTATTTTGTCCCAGTAACAGAAACCAAACTAATACAGTTATACTTTCATATTCTTTTTATCCTCTCTGAGCCACAATTTCCTTGTATACCAAATACAGGTTTATAGCTCTTGCTTGAGGGGTTGCTTTGAGGAACAAATTAGAGAATAAAAAGTTCAAAATACACTAATTCCTATCTATGATAACAACACTGTTCTCAGTTTTAGACATTTTAGTTCAGTTAGTCTGCAAAACAACTCCTCCCCTTCTTACAAAGAGAAGGTGAAGGCCCAAGAAAGTCCGCACTGCTTGTAAAGGTGATGCCTCATTTGTAAGCTGTGTTCCTCTGACTCTGAAGTCTGTTCCTTTACTCCTACCTTGAAATCTACACAAACCTAAATGACTGGCGAGGAACACATCCATCATGTAGCCCCACAGTGCACTGGTGCCCAAAAGGTGGTTCAAAGATTCAAGTTAGCCCTTAGAGCTGGAAGGAAAGAGTTTCACACTTCTTGCAACAAGAATAGTCAATAATCACATATTGGGATCAAACCTTTTCCGAAGTACAGACTTGAGTCCCACCTCAGAGCACACTGAGCCCTTGTGGATGGAAATCAAGGCTGCGGCAGGGCAGCCTGGACCTGAAGCCAGGGCAGCAGCCTGGGTCAGGGCCAGGGTGAGGGGACCTGCACACTCGTTCATCCGTGGCTGTGTCTTCAGTCCAGCTGCCTACAGCATTCACCTGGGAAGTTTTTCTTAAACTAAATACCCAGGTTCCAACCCCAGAGGTTTTTGATTTTATAGTTCTGGGGCCTTACAGGCCCAGGAAAGTTTGAAAGACTGCCCAGATAACTCTGATCTGAATGCAGGTGAGAAATATATCTGGCAACAGGCTGTTTCCCAGCTCTGGCCCCTTTGTAACCTACTTCCTGACCCTGTCTCATCACTAATGGACCCCAGCTCAGTGCCTGGCATAGAGTAGGAGCTGCAGAAATAGCTTCTGGAAGGAATGAGTAAGTGGATTTCAATACTTGCTACTGAGAGTGCCTCATTCAGCCTATTTTGCATTCCCATCTCTCTCTCAATCACCCTCAATGATCAATAGTTCTTTTGCTTCACTCTACAAGTCTAAACAGCCAGGAAGACTGGAATCTTTTCTCTAACCTGGTACAGAACAACAGGAACTCACAAAAGTAATGCAGCATTGAGGGTTCGCTCACTCAACCCTGGCATCATGCTGTGCTTGGAGACCATTCTCATGGGTTTGGTTTCCTTCATGTCCCAGAGCCAAGACTCAGTAATACCTGATCTAGGCTACTGTGTCTCCCTCTGGGGCAGAGGATAGATCAGTTCTTGATCAATACATAAGAGATGATGTCTGTCTCCAGCATGAAGGTGGGATGGGGCTACCTCAGCTCATTTTCTCAAAGACTGAGTTTCCCGAAGCAGGTCTAACTGTGACGTCTAACTGTGTCATTGCACCTGATCCCCCAAGAGAGGGGCAAAGAGACCTATACTTCACGGTGTGATAGGTATAATAATGTCCTGTGTCTCTAACCGGGGGTCTCGGCTCTTCCAGCCGTATTTAAGAACTGTGACAGGCTAACTTAGCAGATAAAAACCTTCATAGTGCTTGATAAATTCCTACACCAAGATTTCCCTCTGTGAAACTTTCTTGAGTCTCCATGGCTGCTTTCCTTTATGAGATTAGAACTCTAGCAGTGACGTGTTGGTTGAAATTGCCAATATATGGGTTGATATTTCTCACAAAGTTATTTAAAAATAGGAACCAAGTGATACTTCTTAATAGAGCTGGTGCAAGTGAAATGAAGTCCTCTTTCAATGATCTGCATACCCTTACTCACCCCGTACCCCAGCTTGCACACACTGTCTCTCCACTTGACACCCTTAACAATCATGCAACCTCTTAGCCCCAGAACTTCAACCTCAGTGTGCCTTCTTCAGTCTGGAATGATTTCCCTTCTCATTTTTCCAAGATTCCCTCTTGCATTTTATTCAGGTCTCTGTTTCTGTATTGTCATTTGTAATAAGATGTGTGTATGGGGGGGAGGGGAAGAGAGAGACTGGGGATACAGCTCGGCAGCACAAGCACCTGCCTGGCAAGTGCAAGGCGGTATGTTCGATTCCTGGTACAAAAAAAAAAACATGCAATGAGAGAGAGTGATAGAGAGGAAAAAGAGGGAGGGAGGGAGAGAGATTTGATCATTTCTATTAGTTAGCTTTCGTGTTAAAGTTCCTGGGACACAATACCCAACACATGCAATTTAAGGGAGAGGTTAAATTTAGCTCACAATTGTACTGGGTTCAGTCCATGGTCATCTTGCTCCAAGGCAGAAACATTATGATGGAAGGGCATGGTAGAACATGGCACCCAGGAAGCAGAGAAAAAGAGAGGGGCTGGTAGGGATATATTCCCCTCCAAAGGTGAACCCCAAGTAACACATGTCTTCCAACGTGGCCCTATGTCCTAACAGTGCTTTTAACCCTGAACTCATTCACTGATCGCACAGCACCCTGATGATCTAATCACGTTCCAAAAGCCCCACCTCTGACTACATGACATTGGGGGTGGGGGATTCTAGATCCAAATCACAATGCCCCTATTCCCTGACACAGAGCTCCCAGAAACCTTGGAATCTCCAGAGCAATGAGTATCTTTTGCACGATAACGAGATGACTTGTGCCTGGCAACCCTTAGATAGCCTCCCAAACAGGGCTGTTCAGCAGAAAGAGCAGGGCACAGTTGGAGGGCTGGGATTTTCAGTCCCATCCTCCAACTTGCCTGGAGGAGAGGAAGGGTAAATTTTGAGCTGATCACCAGTAGCCAATGGTTTCATCAAGCTGCCAGTGGAATGAAGACCCCACAAAAGACCCAAAGGACAGGTTTGGATAGCTCCAAGCAGCTGACCACCCGGAGGTTCCTAGAGGACAGGGAGCCCAGAGAGGGCATGAGTGCCTTTCATTTGACTGCTCATCTGTGTCCTTTGTAGTGCCCTTCAGAATCCATGGATAAACACTATTGAAGTGTTTCTCTGAATTCCGAAAGCTGCTTCTGCAGAGTGACCAGACCTATGGAGGAAGTCGTGGGACACCCCTAGTTTATGGCCAGTCAGTCAGAAGACAGGGTGACAATTACTACCGTACTAGCAGCGGTGTCTGCATTGGTGGTGCAGTGGGTGAGGACAGTCTCATGAGACTAAGCCTGTGCTTACTCTGTGAGATCCGACACCGTCTCTGGGTAAACAGGGTCAAAATGAAATCATCATAGATCCAGCTTTTATCCACTGGAAAATTGCTTGCTTGTGTGGTGTAGTGAATTCTTATAATTTTATATTGCCATGAAATGCATGCATTCAAATATAAAGTTAAATTTCTCATACTACAAGTTGGGCTCAGTCCCCCTTGACATGATTTCTAATTCTACACCCTAACCACAGCTGATGGCCAGAGAGAATGTAGAGGCGTCTCCCCAGTCCAGCACACTGGGACCCTGGCTTTCCCACTAGGTCCTTTAAGTGGGAAATTCAAGCACTGGCCTTCAAACTTAGTTATTCACACCAGATTTCATACATATTTCTTGCTTCTGTCTCTCTCCCTCCTCTCTCCCTCTCCTTCTTTCTCTGCCTCTCTGTCTGTCTTTCTGTCTCTGTCTGTCTCTCCCCGGCCCTTCCCCCTTTTCCCCATCTGTCTGATTCTTTTTCTTTTTCTTTTTTTTTTTTTTTTTTTTTTTTTTTTTTTGGCGGCACCGGGGATAGAACTCACAACTTTGCACCTGCCAGTCAGGTGCTTAAGCCGTTGAGCCGAACTCCCAGCCCTATCTGTCTGATTCTTAGTTCCTACCTGGCAAGACCTGGGGATGAAGACACACTCCCTGCCGCATCCTGCTCAGATGCTGGACACAGGCTCCTCGCACTTGTTCCCTGTTGTGTTGGTATATTGAATCTGTGCTTCCCTCAGCAGAATCAGGGCCTGCTCTGCACTGGGTTTCCCCAGGATGCTGGGGAGAACACAGTATCAGGCTTCTGGCACCAGAGCAGCAGTCAGACAGCCCTAAGCAGGATGAAAGACACCTGCCAGCATAAACAAGTCCTCCACGGGAGGGGCCTCTGATCATGGGTCAGACGCCTAGGCATCAGGCCATTTGCCAGGTGAAAGAAATAAAGCATGCAAGTTTCCCATGCCAGCACCCTTGCGTTTGCTGTTAGTCCGGGTTGCTAGCTACCCTGGCTTGGAATTCCAATTTAGCTGAAAGGTGTCAAAACAATGGAGAAAGAAAAACCCCACACATCTGGTATCAGAGTGCTGTACTGAGAGCTGTGTGGTGTTTGAGAAGGAAAAACACTTTGGTGTTTTCCAACCTCCTACAACTTCTGGTGACAATTAAACTCCTCAGGGGTCATCGCCTGTTTTGTTCACTATTCTGCTGCATCTTCCATACTAATCACTGTTCTAAAGATAGGGTGCAAGAGTAAATAGGTGCTCAATAAGTATTCACAGAATTGGTAACTGAATTAAAGAATCGAAGCACTTAGCACAGTGCATCAAATGCAGGGGGTGGCTGGTAGCCACAGTATCTGCTATACATTGAACCATGGTGGGTTATGAGCTTTATTCAGCAACATCCAGTACAGAAAATTCCACAATACTTTAATTCTCAAGATCAAGTTTAATCTGTTCCAAGCCCCCTAGGTTGGGCTGGAGGGAAACCCAAACTCAAGCACAGGGACGGGGCGGGCTCCCTAAACCTCCCTAAAGTTGTGTATGAACCCTAGAATGGGGAAAGAGTCCAAAACATCCAGGGAAAGGATCTTTGGTTTCTAGGAGATACCTGTCACTGCCAGTGCACGCTGATACGCCACTCCTAGAGGATAGCGGCTGCGGAACTCCACAGAGCACACTAAAGTCTAGGGGCTCTGCAAAGGGTGGACCACTCCACTCTGCCAGCAAAATGCAAACCCACAGCCCCTTCTCCAAACTCTCTCTGATCTGCCTGAACCCAACTCCACCTTCCCTTCTGGAGGTGCTCCCCCACTCTCCCCACCAGCACTGTACCCGTCAAACGACTTTCAATTTTCCAAATTTTAAGCTTGGAAAATTTTGCCTTTGGCCCTACTACACACAAGCTGCTGCAAAATGCTAAATGAGGCATTTAAACAGACTTGTTGAAATTCAACCAGGCAAATGCAAAGCCTCAGTTCCCTTCTTGTGCGTGGCAGGGGAAATACATCAGGGAGAACAAACTACACTGTGGTACCCAATAAATTACCTGCCGCATTAGAATTAGTCATGTGTGTGTGTGCGTGTGTGTGTGTGTGCATGTGTGTGTGTGTGCCTGGTCCATAGGAGGTGAATGATCCTTTGTGCAATCACTTCATAACTCAATGAATAAATGCAACTTGCCTAAATGAACAGCCTCCAATTTCTCGAGATCTGCCCTTTTGCTAAGTTGCTTCCTCGGTTGCTCCAGCAAGTGTCCGAGGGACAGAGCAGAGAACACAGAGGTACAAATCCTCCCCGGCCCTGATCAGGTTTAATGAAGGCCCCGGCTGCCGCCTGTGTGCCTTGTTTCGGTGAATACTTGTATGATGGGGTGATTGTGTCCCCCACCGCAAGTCCACATGTTGGAATTCTCAGCCCCAATATGACAATATGAGGAGGTGAGGACTTTGGGAAGTTATCAGGTCATGAACGTAGAGGCCTCCTAAATGGGAGTAGGGTCCTTATGAGAGGAGACCAGAGAACTAGCTAGCTGTCTCTCCATCACGTGAGGATACAGCAGGAAGTCAGCAGTCTGCAAGCAAACCCGGAATAGGTATGCTGACATTCAGACTTTCATTCTCCGAAAGTGGGAAAAATAAATTTCTGTTTTTTACAGGAAACTCAGTCTATGGTGCTTGGCGATGGCAACCCAAGGAAACAATGAGTGGGGACACCAAGACACACAAACACTCCTACATGGCATTAGAGCAAAGTCACTCATGAGAGGAAGTGACATTAGGGGATCTCTGAGAGGCTGCTGTCCCCATGTCAGATGCTGGAGCCTGAGGCCCACGACATAGGCCGTGAGGAGGGCAGATGATGTACAGTACTGGGGACAAGCTGGGACAAGCTGGAGCTCTCAAGGACCGTCAGTGTCGCCTCTCACGTGGCGATAAGGGTGTCCTGTCCTGCAGCAGACACAGCCTTGCCCTTCACCATGCATCTGAACACCCACCTGGCCCAGCAGTCAGAGAAGATGCAGGAGGAGCCAGGAGAAGGGGCAGCAAGGCAGCCCCAGCTACTACACCTGGCCAATGAGCGGCCCAGCAGACAGAGCCAACAGTGTGAGCCACACAACGCTCTACCCTCTTGTTCACCTTCCAAATCTCCCCCAAGAATCCTGGCCACACACCCACGGAGAGGGCTTGGGAGAGGTGGTTCAGCCTGGCCACATGGGTTCAACTCTTCTGTCTTCCCTCCCACAGGTTGAGGGGCAGATACCCTTGTCCACTCTTGGGCCCCAGGGCACTGCCTAGGCCCATGGGGTCTCCCTACACTACCCGTGCCACTTCAGTGCTGTCCCTGATGGATTCTCAAGTTACCCAAGTGGAGAGGGCCGTCCATCTTCTTCTGGGACCCGGATGAGTAGCACATCTGCCTTGGGGGACGAAGAACATAGTATGAGTTGTTTATTTATGACTACTCCCTGCTGGAGGTATATTCATCTAATGATATTATTTAATTGAGCACCCGTGTGCCAAGTAAACATGCTAAGGATATAGAGGTGGGAAAAGACAGATTCCCTGCCCTAATGGGTTTTTAGAAATGATAACACAAATAACCGTCTGCTCCAGACAGCCTAGCGGAGTAGGCACATAAATGTGTGATGTTAATTCCTAGAATCTTTCGAAGAAATGTTAATTGTGACATATACAATATAGTTACGATACTGTATCTCCAAAGTTATAGCTCATTTTGTCTCTCTTTCAAGAACATTCCTCTGAATGAAAGTAATGGGATTATACTGAACACATGCTACCCCAATGCCTTCATGCAAGGCTCTTTATATTAAATGTCTTAATGAATTCTCACCCAATGAGGCAAGATGAGTACTAATGATTGCTGTTGCAAAATAAATAGAGAAAATGAGGCTCAGAAAGGAAGAATGACCAACCCAAGGACACACAACTCATAAAGGAAGAAGGTAGGATTTCTATTTTTGGTCTTAGTTCCATGCATACAAAACATAATGTCCTGTGCTTTCTTTTCTTAAATATTACAACAAACCCAATAAGGTAGATTTAATGACTACCCCTCCTTTTATGCAAGAGGGAACTTCAGGTTAGAGAGGCCACAAGGATAGCAAGCAGAAAATTCGACTATACCTGCTCAGCCTGGTCCCAGAGCCCACCCTCTTTCCACATGGCAGCAAAACCCATAAAACACAGTTGGCATGACATTTGTTGAGGCTGTGTTTCAGTCCTGAATCTCTCTCTCCATAAATACAGCAAGATCTACATATCTATAGAGATACAGCCCCACATATCCATTACATTCTATTCCACACATAACACAGATATTCTATCTAATGCTTCTAGCTGTTCTACTTCCAGGTTTGAATTATTTGCCTCTCCCAACCTCCATTAACCAAGTTTGGGGAGAAAAGCTAGCTGCCACATAAGTCTTGATGAGTATAAAGTCTCTTTATTACTATTATTATTCCCCTAATGGTCTGTGCAGTATCGTACATAACTTTTTAGACCTTCATAAAATTCCGTTGATAAACATTTGACAACTTGTTACAATTTTAAAACTTCCATTGCCGGATCCATGACGGCGCGGCTGGATTCTGGCAGTGTGGCTCAAAGCCGGCCACGGTAGCTTTCTGTGATGCCATAAAGAATTTTGCAGCCTCTCCCGGCACCTAATTTATGACACAAGCTCTGATGAACGATCAAGATTCACTATTCGCCATTATAAGAAACAGGCCAACCAATTCATAATTTTCAGGAAAGCTGGTTTTAACAGCCCTATTAGTTTTACAATTCCAACTTTTGTAAGCTTCAATTTGTTATGTTTAAGTTATTTGCTCGGAGGAGTTTGAGTGCTCTTACTGGGGTCTTAAGGTCTGCTTTTCCAAACAGTTTGCAGAGAAAGAGGGGGATGGTGCTCAAAGTTCCATTAAGACAAACTCAGAAAGTAAAGGGGAAAACCGTGACGTCTACCCTGGCTGAAAACACACAGAGCCATCCACTCTGCTCTGCTTATGAAAACTGTACATAATAAACTGCAGGTTATTTATGGCTTGCTCTATAGGTTACACTACAATTTGTAGGCTGCTAAACAGGATCTTGTTTCCAAGCGTTCCAATATAAACTCTTTTGTCTTCTGAGCCCCTGCTGACCCGGTCAACTGAGTTAGATATTATATAGTCAAAAGGCTGATTTGATTCTGAGTTCTGTCTGTTCAAATGCAAAGGCTTAAAGTACATTTTATATTTTTGTCCCAAATGTGTATTGGTGTACATAGTCCTTACATGGTCACTCTTTTGTGAAACAGACGATCTTTAACACTTAATAGAGGAATTCACAAGCCACTGCCGATGGACCAAACCCAGTATCATTGTGTGGCCCATAAGCTAAGAATGGTTTTTATATGCTTTTAATCAAAAGAATAATAGTATTTCCTGCCATGTGGAAATCATAGGAAAATCAAATTTACAGTGTCCATAAATAAAAAAAAATAAAAAACAGAACAACACTGCTCTTCCTATGGGCAGCAGCAAGTATGTCAAACAGTTATCAGTGCCATGGAGAAAGGTAAAGCAGGGGGAGAGGAAGGACTACTATTTATTTTTTAATTACATTTATTGGTGTAATTTAGATATACACAATGATCACATTCATCATAGGGAATTTGTGCCTATGCATGATCTATCTTAGTTCTCCATTCCCCCACCCCCAGTTCCCCTAGAACTACTATTTTACAGAGAGTGGCTGAGAAGCCCTCCCAGACCCACAGTGAGCAGGCTCACAGAGGTGGAAGAAGGAGCCCTGTGAGGAGCTGGGCATAGGACAGACCAGGAGCAGAGCAAGTGCAAAGGCACTGGGGAGACAAATGTGCTAAGCAGGAGTGAGAAGGGGCTGGAGGGAGAGGCACTTGAGGAGAAGCCGATGAGGAGGACACATAGGCTGTGTGGAGGGGAGGGAACCATTCAGAGACACGAGAAGGGAAGGGACAGGAGCTGAGACCACACTGTGGCAGGGCAGAGACTGAAGACCATGGCGAGCATTCAGATGACTCAGACGAGGATGGTGGCTCTCAGGGATGCTTGAGGGAGGCCGACAGAAAAGAGAAAATGGAAGCCAGAGAGACAGATGCTACTCAGGACCTGGGGAAGGACTAACATCGTCATACGCATCTCACATGTTTCCCTAAGTGAAATCTACATTTGGAGTAGTATTAGCATGAATGCAAGGAGGTGCATTTGATAATACCATCAGCATCCTTTAAAAGAACCACCCAGTTCCTCCTCAAGAGATTTAGCCTAATTCAAGATGGGTACAATATTATTCACTATGCTGTGTACAACAACAGACACTTGGAAACAACCTAAATATCTAATCACAGGAGAAGGGTGAACAGCCATTGATAAGGAGACGGAAAAGAGAAAGAGGAAGGGCCTAGAGACTGGAAGTTTCTCCGAGGTGGAAGACCAGGCTTAATGGGAGTAAGGAACAGGAGGATCGGAGACCTAAAAGTTGCCTCTGAGATTTCAACAGTGGCATCATTTTGAAACTGATTGAGCCCAAAGAAAAATCATAGTTGCTCAGGGACTTGTGACAGGTCTTCACACCATCCAATCCAACAGTTTCCTGTACCAGGACACCTCTTTTCTACCCTGAAATGAAGTAAAACAAACATTCTCCTTGTGCAATTAAAAAAAAACAAACTCATCATGAAGCTCCAACTTTAGTATGAAAGAGGATAAAAATATAATTTTAATAGTTAATATTTCAGGTTTCTTAGGCTCATCTTTCTATGTAAAATAACCTGAATGCGACAGCTTCCAACATAGACTGACACAGTGTCTTGAAGAGATCACTCAGTGCCAGGATGGCGCTCCCACTGGGGACATGATTTTTAAAGTGGTGAATAAATAAGGTTTGGTAAATTTCCAAATAAAATATAGTAAGTATAACTCTTCAATTTGCACAGAGTACACTAAAAATATGACACAAAGAATACTTTGTGTTATTCATAAGATGGAATTCAGTTCTAGGTCCAAATAATTTTAATCAGGTTTCTCAACTACCTAACCGGACACTAGGAAGATGTATGGGATGTGAAAGAATCACTCATCGTGCAGCCCTCGCCTTCATACAGCAAGATGTTGAGTAACCCTGGCCTTACTCACTCACCCTGGATGCCAGACTCTCCTCTGATGAATGCTATCAGACATGGACAGTAAGAGAATATCGTGATCTGGAAGCCAATGTCTTCAGCAAATGAAGAGGGTGACAAAGAGGAAGGTTGGTAGCCACAGAGGAAGGAGTGGAGGGGAGCTGGTGAAAGTTCAAAATAGCTGGCTCTGATTTGTAGCACTGGCTTGTTTCCATCCTGCGAATACTCCCACCATGGCCAATTTCAAATTGCTGGTGTGAAGTCATGGAATGCAGAACGTGGAATGGGGCATGCACTGCAGGAGCTCCAGTGAACCAGTGACCTAGGGAGAGATTGGTGCAGGCAAATGGTGAAACTTTTCCATGTAGCTGTAGGAGCAATACCGCAACAAATGCATCCTGAGAGAAATATCACTAACCCAACTTCCCACCCCAGAAGGACACAGAGTGTGGAGAGATAAACACCTACCCTCGAGGATGGGGCAACCTCCAGGAGGCAGCCAGAGTGGGAAGATGAAAAAGCATTGCTTAAAGTGGACTCAGCAAAGTTTAACTACCAGGAAGCAGGATTCTAGGGGTGGGGAAATGGAAAAGAGGGTAGAAGAGGGAGGCTGCGTATTAAAATCTGCAACACAGAACACATTCTGGGTGTGACCAAAGGTGACAAGGGACTCTCCCCATTCCAAACCAGACCTGACAGCCACGGAAGAGGCAGTATCTCGGTGAATTCATCTTGCCCGCAGTCATCAAATTATTACAATTTAGCTTCAGCAACTACAGTAGCTGCTCAAAAAAAAAAAAAAACAGATTACTATAGTAGCGCACTGCAAGATATTTTGCACACACAGCAGACGTGGCAAATTTTGCCACTTCATTGACTTTGTAAAACTGAAAGATCTCCCACTTTGTCTTGTATCGTTCCAGTAACTGTATCATTAGCAGAAGGTCATTTGACCACCATGGAGGAGAGAAAAACTACTTTTTCTATATTTTAAGTGGAAATGTAAGTTGATATAGAAAAATGTTCATGGCTATGACTTGCAAAGCCCCTAGCAGAGGAGATAGTCGTGCAATTCCATAAACACCATCTTTAAAAAATCGAAAGAAGTTACTTCTGCTGTGTGCGAGTGCTTGATTGTAAGGTCAAGGCAGGTTTCTCAGGCTTTATAATGTGGATGATTCTGATGAGGGCGCAAAGGCAGCAGGAATGCAAAGGCCTCAGCACGGAGGAGAAAGGGTCTGAAGGTAAAGGGGCAGAAGGAAGAGAACTAATAACTTGGATACGGTAGAGTTAGGGACCTGTGACCCCTCAGCAGAGATGGACAGTCTCCAGAGCGGGTGATGCAGGGAGCCCAAGTACACTAACAAACGTTAATGCTCTGAAAAGACACACACGCGATTAACTAATGTACTCTATGACTGCCCGGAACTCCAGTCCATTACATCTATGGGAGTAAAGAGTAAAATATGTGGCACAAAAGAAATCTTGTCTGGAAAGCTTTATGCCAGCAGTTATAGTGAAAAATACCGATGAGTTGGTTGAATTTTGTTCTATTTAAGGCCATTAGTGTCACTTGGTACCTGGAAATGTGGTTTGACCACGGCTGATGAACTCTAACCAAGGCACAAACAGGGACTCCAATGCAGCATGCCATGCAGGCCGCTTAGTAAGAAGGAATTTGAAGAGAGCCGTGACAGTCTGCATGTTAAGAGTGATCACTGAAATCAGATCCAGCTGGACTTCTGCATCCCAGGTCACCTCACAGAGTGAGAGATGGAAAGTCAGTTAGACTCTGAGTTCACACTCCACTTCTGTAGAATGGAAGTTGAGAAGTACCGACATCCCAGCATTGGTTAAAGGTTTGTACTAGGCAACGTGTTGATGGAATGGTTATCACATTGGCTTATTACATCTGCAATAAGTAATGGCTGCTAACAATAATTATAATACAGTGGTTATCATCATAAAGGTTTATGCCATGGATGTCAACAGCCATGAAAACAGGAAATGTGTTGAAAAGTTGAGAGGACTATAGGCAGTTCTAGTCACTTATTTGAGTCAGGTGAACTTTGGTGTACACTGAGCTTTTACTACACCCCACAAAGGGAGCTGACTCCTGGGCATGCTGCTACAGATTAAAAATACTAAACTCTGCCATCATGCAGCTTGCATTTCAGTGGGGACAGACTGAAAACAAATAAAAATAAATGCTATTACAAAGAGCAGTGGTTCTCAAAGTATAGCCCCTGTACCAGTAAGATGATCATCACCCGGTGTGATAGTTAATTTACTGTACCCACTTGACTGAGTTAAGAAATACTCAGGTGGTAGAGCATTCTTTCTAGATGAGTCTATAAGGATGCTTCCAAGGGAGATAAGCATTTGGATCAGAAGACTGAGAGAGGGTCGCTGTCACCAGTATGATACCAGTCATTCAAGCTGTTGAGTGCATAGTAGAAGAATGAATTTGCCCTCTCCCTTTCTGAGCTTGGGCATCTATCTTTTCCTGTTCTCAGACATCAGAAGCTCTGATTCTTGGGTCTTCAAACTCCAGGATTTATGATCCTTTCCCCAGCCCCTCCCTTCTCTAGCCTTCAACCTTGGACTGAGCGTCACATCAGCAGCTCCCCTAGTTCTCAGGTCTTTGTACCCCAAATCATGTCATGGGTCTTCCTGGTTCTTCACTTGCAAATACTAGGTCAGGGAATATCTTGCTCATATACATGCAGAGCAAATCATTTTGAACCTTTATTTCTGTGAAACTGAAATAAAATTTCATTGTGTTTAAGTCACTATGTGGGGAGTACGTACAGAGTTTGAGTTTTATTATCACAAAGGGAAATGGAGGGTGGGGGAAAAAAGAACCCATAATGATCATCATAGTCAGCAAAAACAAGGTGATTGTTAATATTAAACTTTAGCAGTCATGGGTATGGGGTTTCACATGAAAACTTCCCAGGTCTATTCTACCGAAGATCTATTGCATTGATTTGTTCAAACAAAGCTTTGAGTCTTTCTCATTTACCAAAGTAACCAACCTTGCTTAATCTTGGCATTATATCTTCATTACTGAGCTCTTTGCTGGCATTCCTGGGGCCCACTTGAGATCCAAAAGGAGTCACCGAATCATTAAGCTAAGGAGATCTAGTGCATCTAGGATAAAGTCTGAGATTGCATAACAGGGCAAATGACAAAGCCGATCATCATATCACCTCCCAAAAGATTTCATTTAAGGTCAAGGGTCAAGGTACTTGCTGCCTTGACAAGAAAGACAAAATTCGCACAGGCCACAAACAAAGGTGTCTTGCTTTGTGTGTGAGAGGAGTCAGAATGGTCCTCAAAACCAGCGACATAAAATACCTCTAGTATCTTTAGTGTGGGGAAAAAACTGTCCTCTCATTAAAATTTTATCACCCTACTATGTTTCTTTATAAGCAAAAGAAGACTCTGTTTATTCCCAGGATGACATTACTTGATATTATAACTTTTAAACATATAGGGTATAAAATATTATCATAATATGAATGATGATAGCTAATCTTAATTAAAAGTCCAGCATGTGTCTTAAATTCACTTTTCTTACCATATTCTCAAACCACTCCAGCAGCAAAGTATAGCATACACCACATTATGGATAAGAAAACCAGCCCAGAAGAAAAATTACAGATTAGGGTCCCTGGACCAGGGAGTGGCTTGTGCAGAAATCAAAGCTAGGCAGTCGTGCTCCCTAGAGCCTACATCCTTAAACATTATTCCATTTGCTTTTTAATCACTAGTCTTGGACTTGATGGTAGGTGGCCCAGATCAACCTTCCAGGAAGAAATGGCGGCCCATCTGCCAAAGTGCTGCCAGTCGGCCAATAGCCAGGTAGCTATTCTTTAAGAATTGCACACAGACAAAGGCACTCAGCCAAGGTCACACCTTCCCCATGGCAGGCAGCAACCAAGAAAGGTGCAGAAACAAAGTCCTTCCATTTGAGCCAACACTGGACACTGTGAGGGCCAATACTTGTACCAGAGTGCCCTTCTGGGTTGGTAGAGGACCAGAAGCCTGCATCAAAATTTAACTTCTTCCTCTGTCCTATCTTGTTTCCTCACTCTTCCCTTAGCAAGTAGCTCTTCCAGATAAACATCTCATACCCTAAACACACTCTCAGGGCCTGCTTCTGGAGAATCCCATCAGGTTCACCAGCTTTCCCAACACTGTTTTCTGTTCAATGGTTGAATGACTACACGGGCACATGATGTTATGGCTTAGATCCAAAATGCCCCCCAAAAGTCTCAGGTATCAGAGGTGGGGCTTTTGAGGGGTGACTGAACTATGAAAAGCAGTATAATCAGCCACAGATTAATCCATTGATGAGTTCATGACTGAATATGCTATTAGGAAGTGGAGCTTGGTCAGAAGTGGTGGGTCCCAAGGATGTGAGCTAAAAGGGTTTATTCATGTTCCCAGCTCCTCCCTTCTCCATTTCTGTCCCAGCTGCCACAGAGTGAGCAGCTTTCCTCCACTATGCCAAGCTGTTTCTGCCTCAGAGCTGTCCAGACATAGACTGAACCTTCTGAGATCGTGAGCCAAAATAAGTCTGTCCTCCTTTAAGTGGTGGAGGTCAGGTATTTTGACCCAACCATAAGAAAATGACTAAAACACATGGTGAATATACTAGCTAAGCTTTGGGGTTGTTTTATTTTGTTTTGTTTCCTGTTATGCTCAGAGAGTTAATGCCTCACAACAACTTTGCAAATTAGATAAAAAGTGAGCTACAGCTTTAGATTTTATGTAACAATCCTTCCGACAAATTAATCATTTTCTATCATATTCTAAACTCCTTAACATCTTTCTGGGAAAGAACAAAACATTCGCTACAGGTGCTGCTGACATTTGTTCCACTGAGGACAATGGTTCTCAGTCTTAGCTTCAGTAGCCAATTAGGATCATCCAGGCCGCTGCCCATATTTACGTTTGTTTTAACCATACTCAGGGTCAACCGGAATTCAGCTGAGTAAGAATGGCGTGAAGGCTGAGGACCTTAGCGATGGGTGGCTTAGACCAGGACTCCTCAAATGACCACAAATGCATGAGTTACTTGAGGCATTTGTGAATTCTGATCCAATGGGCTTGAGGGGCTACTATTGCTGCCTCACCACATTCGACTGAAAAGACAAAAAAAACCCATAAGGTAATGTAAGGAGGGAAATGGAGAGTCCCAGTCACAAAGAAGTTGCACCTATTCACTGGTTTAACATGGTAAACACAGACACACTTCAGATGAGGATGTTATCAGTTTTAAAGAAACTCCTAGCCGGGTGTGGTGGCGCACGCCTTTAATCCCAGCACTCAGGAGGCTGAGGTAGGCAGAGCGTTGTGAGTTCGAGGCCGGCTTGGGCTACAATGTGAGCGCAAGGCCAGCCTGAGCTACATAGTGCGACCCTGCCTCAAAAAAAAAACCAGGGCTGGGAGTTTGGCTCAGTGCCTTAAGCGCCTGCCCTGGCAGGCGCGAGGTTGTGAGTTCAATCCCCCGTGCTGCAAAAAAAAAAAAAAAAAAAAAAACTCCTGAACACCTTCCCATGGCCATTGTTCCTTAAAGGATAAGACCTAGGCAGAAGAAAAGAACAATGTACAACATCAAACCATTTTTCCTTATACTATTTAAATATTCAAATAAAGTTCTGCATTATTTATTTTTTGCATTTAGATGCTAATAATAAAGGCCGAGTATAAGTGTGTGTGTGTGTGTGTGTGTCTGTGTGTCTGTGTGTGTGTGTGTGCATGGCAATCCTGTGGTATCAAGACTTTTCTTCTTTTCTAAACACAGTCATCTTCACAAGCAACTTTGACAGTACACTTGCATTTTGTCAGAGTTGCTTGGGATGAAATTCGCTCAGCCATTAAAAGGTGGGAAAGTGTCCTGCTGCTGTGGAGATGAGAGAAGGCCAGTGTTTTGTCATATGTCAGCTGCCCATCAGCTGAGGCAGAGAAAGCGATTGGTACATGATGGGGTCGGTAAGAAGCCCTCTGAACCTTAATTATCAGAGTGCCCCCAGCCTCACCGGGCTTGTCATTGACTCCTGACAAGCTCAGAGGCAGACGAAAAGACAAACAGCACATCACCAACTGGTTAATTAGCAGCAAGGACAAAGCAAACCAAATTACAAGCCCCAGAAAATATGTCAGAGAGTGCTTCTCATGTGTGGGATCTCAGTAGCACATGCAAGGAGGAATGGTAAGTTTTTCATGATCCAAAAAGTATCTCAAATGCACTCTTGGGTCTACTTTAAGAATCATGAAGAAACAGTTACTGAAAACCTACTATGTGCCTGGTCCCAAGATAAGGAAGAGGAATCCAAATGAGTCTTTTTTCATATATTTATTTGGCAAATGTGTATTATCTGCTACCTTCAACTACATTCAGGCGCTGAGCTAAATTCAAACTATATGGTTATAAAATATAAAGGGGATCTCAAGTTCAAGCCCAGTCTGGATAATTTAGTGAGACTCTATCTCAAAATAAAAAAACTCAAAATGTGCTGAGGGGTAGCTCAGTGGCAACACAGAGATGGACTCCCACTACCTCAAAAAAATAAAAAAAAACAACAACACACGCTGACACGTGCTACAGTACAGATGAACTTTAAGGACATTACGCTAAGAGAAAAAAGCCCATCACAGGACAACACATCCTGGGTGGTTCTGCTCGTGCAGGTTCTGGGGCTGGTCACACTCACGCAGACAGGCAGCATGTGGTGGTTGCCAAGGACTCGAAGCCGAGGAGGAAAGGCAGCTGAAGTCTCATGGCCTCAGGGCTTGAGTTTGAGAAGATGAGAAAGTCCTGGAGATGGATGGGGGTGATAGGGTAAATGTACTTAATGCCACTGAATCATACACCTACAGTGGTTAACATGGTACAGTCTGTGTTTTTTATATTTGACTAAAATTTGCTAGCAAATTTTTTTAAAAGAAAGAAAAAAGTCAAGTGCAAGATTCCTGCCCTCACACTAATTACAACCTAGTAGACAGACACATGTGGAATAAGCCGAGAGACTGGTGCAGCCTTACACACAGGACAGTTGCTACGAAGGAAAGGGACGGGCACCTCTCATCAGGCTGGGTGTGCCTCGTCTCTCCCAATGCAGAGATCGCCGTCATATTATTTGCTTTGTTTCACTTTACAAAGGGATCCTTTTAAACAATGAACTCCTGCGCGTGCTGAAGGTTTATAGATAAATCATTCACTACATAACCAAGAAGCTTGCTTTTCAAGATAGAGTGTTATGCGGCAGTGCCAATTGAAGATCAATCAGAAATTACAATAAGCGTTATAGTAATTACAGCAAAAACTAATGGAAAAATTATTTAACTCATTAAAGTTTACTGTATAGCCAGTCTTACACACACTTATACAGTATCTATAAAATGATATGATGAAAAAAATCTATACAATCCTGTACAGTTTGCATATTTAATAGACACAGTTATTACTTGTGAGCATAATAGTCCATATTTATGGGTCCAATATTCTTGCTCCTGCTGATTATTTGAGTATCAGTGTTTTTTGAAAAACAAAAACACCATGTCAGTTCGATACTCGCTGCTATTGTACAAAGGGTTTAAATTTTTGTGCCTTTGTTTAAAAAAGAAATCCTTAGCAAAGGCTTCTCATTAAAATGTAGAGAAGATAAGCATCCAAAAATTTAACTTGGAACTTGCATTGAAAAAAAAACTACACAAAGCTTTTGGATTGAACACTGTGCTTTTATCCCCTGACAATGTGGCAAACTTTCAGCATTTCCTGGAATATTTTCCAATGCCTTTAAACACCTGAAGCGTTTCTTGCATGTTGGGTTTGTTGGCAGGGAGGGTGTGAGAGAATAGAAAATACCAGAAGGAGGAAAGAAAGAGAAAGGATATCTTTTAGATTAACCTAGCAAATAATCACATCCTTTAACAGTGACTTTATCAGGTCTAGAGCGAAGAAAGTACTGCCAGGATAATTAACAATTCTGGTTTTAAAAAGTCGAACTTGATTATCTAAAGGGCAGGATGCTCTTTAAATTAAAGATGATATCTGAGGTATTGCTGCAATATGTATTATCACCGCAGATACTATACATAAATACATAGGTCAAGAGTCCACTGCCAATTGTCTAAAAGGTGCAGCCAGGTGAGATAATTGAACAGAGTGGGCTGGGCAAGGTCAGAGGTCAGCTAGGGAAAGCATACTTTTAAGAACACGGGCCGATTTCCCACATCCAGTTGTGGCGAGGCAGATGTGGCCTCCCATTGTCAGCCGCAGTAAATTGCAGAAGAAGCCAGAAATGCTGGGTTTTGTGTAAAATTTCCTGGTTTTTAAATACCAGCACATATAGAAATAATCTCTAAACCATATAGAAAGTTCTAATTGCTCTATCAACCGAACAAAATCTATCTGCAGGCTGAATTTACCGGGTTCCACTGATTTTCATCTATGTCCTCATTGATCCCAAACGTTGTGGTGAGAGAATGTTCAGGAACACTCTGCTGGGCCTAGGATTTCATAACGGTGGCCTCATTTGCCCTCGGTGAAGCGGAAGAACAAGCCTCGGGCAGGAGAAACTTGGGCTCCCAGCCTTCGCTCAGAAACATTCCAGTCAGCACTGCCTCCGCACCTCAGGCCTGAGAGGGCCGCGCTGCCCTGGATGTACGCTGCTCTCTCTCCTCTTTCTTCTTAGTCTCCACCCCCACCACAACCAAATCCATACAACAGTTGTTCTCTGTTTACTTTCTTTATAAAAGCTTGGCTTCATGAAGATAGAAGAGACTATATCTATTTTTTAAATCTCCTGAGTTATCTTTGGAAGAAAGGGATAAAGGTATACCCTCTAGCAAGTTCTTGTCCCAATTTCAAGAGGACAGATTTTTTTTTTTTGTTACTAAAAAAAAAAAAAGACTAGGGAAGAGATAGTTGTCACACTTCAGATATATTCTTTAAGTACAATAAAAACAAAGACTTTCCTCTAAGATGCCCAAATCTTCCAAGTTCTGTCACCACATCCTCAAATTGACAGGTCTCAAAGAGCAGATGCCCTCTAAAGAGTTCCATCTGACTAGTACCTAGTTTTATCTTGTTTTTAAAGTATTTTTAATTTTACCCCTGGGAAATGCACCCTCCCCATTTTAACTAGATGCCCCCCACACCCAAGTACCTTAGGGCCCAAGGAGGCTCATCTGTGTGTCATCTGCCTTGTCTTGAGAAGCATTTGAATTTGCTACCTGTGGACTTTATTTCTTTTCTTTGGTCCATTTCTCTACTTCCTCACCTCAAAGAAAACCAAACTCTAAATGAACTCTCCAACATACATCTGAATAAAAAATAGACTTACTGTGTGCAGGGCTATGCCAGGCACTGGCCATCTAATTGTGGGTAAAAATATGGTGTGACCATCAAAGGAGTTTAACGTCATAATAGAAGATATATATTAGCAAAGAAAGAGGCTCACTACCAGGCAAAATTTCCTCCAGTGCAGAGGTGGTTAGGTGTGGAGGACACAGACAAGGACTCTTTGTCACTGGACTTCAGGGACTCTGGCTTTTCATCTTCTTTGGAAGCTGTTACATTGTCACGTGGCTCTAGTGCATTTCTTTTGAACAGGTCAGGATGATAACCAGGCTATACCAAGGAAAGGGCTGTGCCACTTGTGGAAGGTGTGTGATTGCTCCTGGGCAGACGTGTGCAGATAAAAGTTGAAGGAGGAGGCATAAGGAGAAGAGGTGACCCCAGCCACAGCCAGCTGCATTTTTGGCTTCATAAAACAGGAATGTCAGACACTCTAAGCCACTGAAACTCAGGGATCATTTGTTATGCAGCAAAGCTGACTGATGCACCAGCCCAGTTCTCTGACTACTGTTTTTTATTAAAAAGGAGACATGTTTACACACTTCTGCTCTAATAAAGTCACCTCACCAGAAATAAGAGTCATAGTTGACAATATAAGTGCTGAATGGGTTAAAACAGAAGGGCTAAAATTACCGACTCCTGAAATAAGCCCACCCTCCCTGATTTTGGCCATTTCAATAAACGCTTACTCCACCCTTCTAAAGGGCCAGCATATAACGCTGCAGTCATCCTAGACTTCTCTTTCTCTTGCGTCCCAGAGACATAAGAGAAAATACGTAGAAAATCTGGTCTCTTCTCATTACTTCCACTGCTGCAGCCCTGATCTCAGGCCCTGTGACTCCTGGCTGAATTACCAATGAAGTCCTGATTTTCTGCCTCTGCCCTCGACTGTCTATTTTTCCCCAGCATCCAGAGTCATTATAATAAAGTCAAATCTGTAATGTCTCTTTTCTTCAACACTTTTCCACCAACTCTCATGCCTCTCAGAGTAAAAGCCAGCGTTCTTACAATAGCACACCAAGCCTGGTGTTCCCTCCTTCATCCACTGGAATCCAGACGCCCTGAAGCCTGGCTGTCTCTCCAGCATAGCACCCGCATGTCTGCTCTGGAATATTTCTACTTGCTACTCGTTCTGCCTGGGCTTCTCTTCAAGGGGAGCCTTGTTTTTATTTCGCTCAAGTCTTGGATCAACTGTCCCCTCATCTGAGAGACCTTCTCTAAAACTCCCGCCGAAGAGCACCCCCAACCCATGATCTCCCTTTCTGCCTTCTTTATCCTTGTTCAGCTCTCCCCATAAGACTTCTTGCAATCTGGCAGATTGTATAATTAGTTTTTTTCAGATTCCTTCTACTGGAGATAAGCCCTCCCCCCAAATAAGAATTTTATGTTGTTCGCTACTTAATCCTCAGCTCCTACAAAATCCCAAGCATGTAGTAGGTATTGGATATGTATTTGTTGAACAAATAAATATTGGAACCAATTAAATCTACATTTTAATTCCATCTTTGACACTTATTAGCCCCATGACCTTGAACAAGTCACATTACTGCTCTGAACTTTAACTACCTACTAACTGTGATCATAACACCTTCTTTAAGGGTATTCGGGAAGTACAGAGGTGGTGCAGTTTCACTGTCCATGTGGACCAGTGGTAGCTCTGACCATCATAGATCTCACCTGTTCCCACCAATCGGACATCCTTGGCCAATCTACTCCCGCCATATTGTCCTGAGCATACCAAGCTGGCTTCCCCCTGGCCTTTGCTCCTGCTGCTGCATTTGTATGGGACCCTGGGCCCCAGATCTCTGTATCAGGGTCTTCCTCTTCCCACTCAAGTTCTAGCTATGGTGGAATTTCCTTGCTGATGACATCCCCTACACCCTACCTCAGGAACCCCTTTACTAGAACTCAATCGCATCAGTTTGTTCATTTCCTCTATGGACCTGTTGCCTTGTTATTCATTTATTTATTTGTGTTTTGTATGGCTGCCCTAAGTAGGTGGCACATAGATAGAACAGAAAGCTCTTCTGCCTTGGTCCCCAGCTCCACTGCAATTACTGCCTGGCAACACACACTTTGTGAATAACACCTGAATATATAAACAAAAGACTTAACAGAGGAAATGCACTTAGAAAACAATGGATGTGCATAAAAACATCTTAGGATTCTCATAGTGGAATTCCAGGTGCCACAGGAATTGAGGGTTAGGTGGATGCTGTAAGAAGAGGGGAAAACAAAAAGATGAGAAACTGTTCAAGGATCCTGCCTCTGAGGGAGCTGAAAAATATTTTACTAAAACAAACAAACAAAAAAACTAAAGTGAGAGGGTAAGTGAGAGTGTAGTTGAAAGTAGGTCCTGAATAGAAAAGCCTCATTCTTGCCCAGATGACACCAAAGGACCTAAGAAAGCCAAGAACCTCTGGCCAGAAGCACAACTTTTGTGTTTACAAACTACACTGGCATTGCAAAGATGAAGCAAAGAAGTCCCGCCTGGTTCATGTTAGAGCAGACACATTTAAATATGGATAGCTGCGAAATAATTATGGTTGGGTAATTCAGGGCCAGCTCGTCTTCATTTGAATCCTGAAAGGAGACAGTTTTGCCCTTTGGGCATAGAGACTCAAATGCCTCCTTCTTCTTGGGATTTAAAACAGAAATGAAAAACATCTCTCTAAAAAAGGTCAAGAATCAGGTTTGGGAGATTTGCCAGCACAACCAGGAACCAGGCATCAAAAAATAAAAAATAAAAATAAAAATACTGCTGTGATTTCTGTAACAGCGGGACTTATCTGTAAGTCTAAATGTAGTATGAGGCATGAACTAACTTGCCGGTAAGATTATAAAAGTTTTGGGAGTGGACACAGCTGAACACCATCTCCTAGGAGTCAAGGAAATTGTTTTGATTTCTAAAATTATTTCAAGGGATATTATTTCTTATCATTTGGATAAATGAATATAGAAGCATCCATGAGTGCATGCGTGTGTGTGTGCACGCGTGTATGTTGCTCTTGGTCAGTTGCATGGGCTTACAAAAAGGATACTAATCAAATTGGCAAGTATCCTGTCTTTATTCTTGTTCAAATTATGACAGATACTGAAGTGAATTTCCCATCCAGAACAATCAGAGAAAATTCATTTCTTTCCACTTCTTTAGTGTTTCCTATAATTCACTCTGATCTCAGAATATAAGCAACGAGAAATGCCTGTAAAAAGGGCTTTTAAACTCTTAGTTGTTTGCAGAATATTAGTAACACTATAAAAAGTTTATGTTAATTAATGCTGCATTTTAATAGATTTCCTGGAAGTTTGTAACTGTGTACTATAAAGGCTTTCAAGATAATGTATTATACAGTGGCTATCATAAACTCCAAAGCAGTTCAAATATTCCTTTTATGTCTCAATAACTTTCCCCCCAAAGTTACAGTATTTAAAAGATTCAAATGCAGAAATAAAAAGAAAAAAAAATTTCCCCACCAGGGAATATTTTAAATTTTTATACCTCTTACCATGATCAATCTAATTTCTCGGCAATACTGCGCTTAAGCTTGTTTGTAAGCAAGAGGCCACCTGTATGTCCTATCCCTTATATTGGGGTGGACTGGCCACTGTAAAAGGAAGGTACAAATTCAATGGGAACAGGCAGTTCACATGTCCCACAGTATACCTGCCCTAGAGCAGCACCCTCTAAGTGACTATCCCTTAGGTTGTTTCTAAATTTCCACAAAAGGAGTTGCTTGCTACTCAAAGGAGCCCTGATTTCCTCACTCATATGGGCAGACCAAAGGGCAAGTTTGCTGGTAAGTTTCAAGAGATTAGATCCACGTTTAACTCCAATATTTGTGTTTAATCATAAACCCCCCAATACCCAAGATCCCTGTGAATTTTTTCAGGCAAAATGAATAGCTGCTTTTTATTCCATCATGAAATTTCCGAACATCCCATTCTGGGATGAATCACCATTTCTTATGAAGGCAAACAGCCAAGATTTTTTTGTGACTTTAAAGAAGGAAAATAGCATCACTAAATACAGAATTATTTAATGCAAATGACTCCAATATGGGCGACAGGAGCGAAAACAAAAACTGAATGATGAAATGAATCCCGCAAATGAGGTTCTGCTTCAGTATTTTGATATGACCACTGGATCGCAGACTGCCTATAAATTCAGCTGAGCTCCCTGAAAAATATACAATCCTAATACACATACAAATTTCTCACCTTTCTCCTGCCAAATTACACATCCAGTATTATGAGTGCTCTGTGGCCCACAGCAGAGGCCTTGGAAGCTGTGCATCTCTTACTTCCTCCATTCCCTAAGCCCTAGTTACAGTGCATTTGTCATCCGGCCCCTGTGCCTGACAGCACCTGCATTGCATTATGCTTAATCTCAACTCCAGGAAAGGAATACGTTTCCTGAACTTCTGTGCACTACTATGATTTTGCCATCAAAATTCTAAGCCCTCTCAGTGACCTTAATAGAAGTTTCTTGCTAGCATCTCAGAAGAATGAAAATATACATAAAGTTATGTGTGCAGGGAAGTGTGTGTGTGTGTGTGTGTGTGTGTAAGTGCGTGTGTGCACACAAGTGCATGTGAGCAGGCGCCTGGCTTTCCTGGTTAACTGAGCACAAAAGTGAATGATTCAGGATCGTAAGTACTTGAGAGAAGTGAAGGCTTCCAGAATACTCCAGTCACTTCTCTGAAAATTACAACAATCAGTTGTAGAGTGACTAACAGTCTCCATTTGCCCAGGACCAAAGGATTTCTGGGATGTGAGATTTTCAGTGCTATAATCAGGATGCCCTGGGCAAACTGGAATGGACATTTTCAAAATGGAGAAAAACTCCAAGTTATCTTCAAATCTGTGATCTGATAAGGAAAGGAATCTATATATTTGCTATTATTAGTCCTTTATTGGTATGCGTCCTGGAACACGTACCTCTGTCACAAACTGCCTAGGACTACTGAAGGGTCTGTTCTCTCTCTCTGTCTTTCCTCTGTCTTCTCCCTCCTTCTCTCTCTCTCTCTCTCTCTCTCTCTCTCTCTCTCTCTCTCTCTCTCTCTGTCTCTGTCTCTGTCTCTCTATTTTCCATCTCTCCTCTCTCCATATCTCCCTCCTTTCTCCCCTCTCTCCATCTCTTATACAGAGTTCAATTTTACCAATGCCATAGCTAAAGAATTCATTTAAATGTCTATCAATCAGAATCTTCTCTCCTGGCCACCCCCACCTGCCATCCCCTGAAATGGAAGTACGGTTAAGTGACCGAAAGCACGTTGCAGGGCTTGCTTCTTTCCTGAGTGTCTTGGTTACAGGTCCGCACAGTGTGAGTCATTCGTGCGTGGCCCTCAAGGAAGAACCAAAAGATGGAAGGGAAATACAGCCTGAGGAAAAAGTCTATAAAGATTTCTCGCTTTCCTAATCCCTTCTCTCTAATGTTTCTTTGTAAATTTGTCAGATGGGAATGAAATTGCCTCATAACTCTCCAGACGTGAAGAGCATCTCTGAAGAAAATTACGTACTTGTCAAAGCAAGGGGGAATTTATGTTGGTGTTCCTGAGATGTGATTTTATTCCGTCTATTTCCTTTGTGCACATCAGAGCAACTAGAGAGACAAAAAAAAAAAAAAAAACAAGTTTATGGATATTTTTTTCACTCTGGTGCGTTTTTTGCTTCTGTTTTTCCCTTTTGTTTTCTTATTCCCCCCTCCTCCTCCTTTCATCTCTGTTTATTGCCGGTGACAGTAAACTTCCACACAACAATGCAGTGAGGGTAGCAGCAATGATTTCTACCAGGATAAGGCCATTCCCGCCAGCACGAAGATGATTTCCCCATGGATCACGCCCGAAGGTGTGGGCGATGGTTTTGTGGCTTACCCTATACTGGCCAGGGACTATTTGGGTACAAAAAGTCTCATTAATGCTCCTTCCATGAAGTGGTTTGCTTCCTGAAATTCAATTCTTTTCTTCGGATTGCACATTATGGCTTGCAGTTCTTGCATTTTGTTTCCTGAATTTCAGAGCTGCAGAACTTTGCATGCTTACTAAATCCACACCATAAATGAAACAGTGAAATTAGCAGAGGATGTGGAGACAGGGATACCCAGGTTCGAATTCCAGGTCTTCAGCTATCTGGCCAGGCAAAGTGTCCAAATGCACAGTTCTAATCTGTTCAGTAGGGACACGGTCTTCGTGGAAATGTAGAGCGAATGAAAAAGGAAAGAGGCCCAGCTTGCAGAGTCCCAGTGCTGGGGTGAGGAGCTGGCATTCTTGGGTCTGATGGCTTCTCTCTGCCACCTGCTCTGCTTCCTGACCAGGTGACCTTGGCACATGAATCAACCTCTCTGTTGCCTCGGTTTCCCTATCTGTCAAATGGAGCACAAATAACCCCACTTCAAAGAGTTCTTACAAGGATCATGGGGGTCAAAATGGCACAGAGGCATGAGCTGAGCATTTCGTAGCTATTTGCTGGGTCTGTGGCAACATACACCAAGTATCTGGCACAAAATATCTGTTCACTAAATATTTGTCCTTGCCCTGCTGTCTACAAGTTCCTTCCTGGGAAGCTTGTTTCCTGGGCTGTGTTTCTTCTATAACCTATACATGGCCCCTGTCACCACAGGTGTGCAGGAAATGGAGAATCAATTACTGTCCAGATGTCTTGTTATAGATGGTATTCTATCTATTGGGTTCACTTCCTGATTTCATTGCAGTGCTTCTTGAATATTAAAGAGAATGGGGTAAATGTTCTTTCAATGTTAAGTTCACCAAAAAAAAAAAAATGGTTCATTGAAAATTTACATAAAAGGCCTTAGAAAGAGGTGAATTCCAAAAACAGAACAGCGTATTGTCAGACAGGCTGAGATTCCAAAACAAGGCAATCATAAGTCCTTTCAATCTCTCTGGAAACTGATTCTCACTAAATGAAAAACAAAACTTTGCAGAGGTAAGGTTTTACCAGAAGGGCTCCTTGAGGAAATACTTGCTGGGAATCAGAGTCATCACGCTAACTTCATGTGAAAACACAGGAGTCCCACAGCCAAAATAACCAGCGGATTGAACTTTACTTTCCTCATTTTAACTACCCAAAACCCATAGAAGTCAGAAAAGTAGTGAAAGGAAAATTTCAGAAATAAACGGTTTCTAAAGATATAAGGTGAGCCTCGTTCCAAATCGTGTAAGGAACTCCTGCTCCATGGCTGGCTGTGGCTACGTCATAGTGCTTGGGTCCAGCTGACCCAAGGTGGCAGCCGACTGCTGCAGCCAGTGCCTGCCACCGCCTTATGGGTCTCATCAAGAGAGGATCTTGGCATCTCGCGGCATCATGAGAAATGTAAGTGCAATACAATAAGGTACTCTGTGAGAGAGAGAAACCACACTCCTATGACTTTTATTAGATAATACAGATATAATTGTCCTATTCTATTAATTTTTATAATCTCTCACAGTGCCTAACTTTTCAATTAAACTTCATCACGGGTATGTGTGTATAGGCAAAAGTGGTACACGTGGGAGGGTATGATTTGTGGTTTCAGGCAACAGTTGGGGTCCTTAGGAAGGGCCCCCCGAGGTTAAAGGGGGGCAGTTCTATGTGCAGCCTGAGCACCCCCATGTCTCTGACTGGCACATCTGAATTTCACATGGATCATGAAAGCTGCAAACAACACTAGAGAAAGTTCTCACTCTATCCAGACCTTACGCTGGAGATACAAATAAGTTATCAATAGCCCATAAGCTTTGTTAAAGCTGGCAGTTACAAGCTTTGGTCATTTCAGGTTGTGGCCAGCTCGATGAAGTGTCCCAGGCACTAACTCGATGCCACCTGAATGCCACCGTGAGGGGGAAGTGAGTCTTCCCTGGGCCGGGATGCAAATGCAACTTTGTTTTCCTTTGGTTAGATAATGTTCCACCATTAAAGTCATTATAAGGCACAGGGAAGACCTACCTTTCCCCCAAGTCTATTTCCTCTTCCATTTTGATGGGAACATACATTGTTTATTACCCCCTCTTTTACCAGCCCCCAAATATCATTACAATGTCTGGGTCTGTGATATATGTATGGTTGTTACCCTTTTAATGGATAAAAAAAGATTTAAGTACTTCATTCTGTTGCATTTTGACAGCTGTTAGCCATCATTTTTCCATTCACCTGCATTTAGCAATCCCATAAAGGAAGGCAATCTCAGAGGGAACACGAGCCGGGCACTGCAAGGTGATAATTCTGTATCACTCGGGCCTATAAATACCTGACAAGCTTTGTGCTGAGTCAGCAGTCTGTGACGGAGTGGCAGTAGTGCCCTTTTATCTGTGTGAGTGTCTCGCAGCAATTGGACCACCAGCCCCTGCAGTGAAAATCCATAGTATCGATCAGGCCATTTCTCCACTGTAATTCTTTTGTAGGAAATCCCTGATGACAAATTTTATCTGCACCACTTTTTGATCGCTGGTTTGATGTAAAGGATCTCCAAGGGCAGAGTTAAGCGCCTGGCCGTTCCACGTTATCAAGCAGCCGTTTTATTTACTGAAACTACAATTGTGGTCACACACACACACACACACAAACACACACACACACTCACGCATGCACACAAGAAAGAGAGACAGAGAGGACCAGGAGTAAACAGGGGAGCCGAAGAACACTTCAGAGGGAATAGAAGGCAAAGGCGGGATGGGGGAGAAAAGCTCATGTCAGCTACTAAGCTGGAACACAGGTTATATAAGCGCGTTCCACCTTTACAACCCATCAATAGCGGAAAAGCCGTTTGCTGAGGATGCCGAGATGACGGAGCACCGTGCGTCCGGGTGGAGTTGGGTCTACCTTTCTCCCACACTGTCCCCAGCCTTCTCATCTCCTGGGACTCGCCTGGGACTTGCTGAGCTTCATTATTTTGTGTCCCCAATATGTTAGGAGAATCTTCTTATCTGATGGTGTTCATCGGCGATTAGGATCAGGTGCAAATCAGAGATCCAGGTGAACCTCTGTAGAATATTCAAACCCCCAAAGAAAAGAGGAAAAGGTTACATAAGAACCTATGTCCTTATAGAATTGCTGGTCTGGCTATTTTTAGGTACAATTACAAAAGGGGGAAAAAAAGGGGGGGGGAGCAGAGTCCAGAGGCTGATACTGCCCAAACTGCAGATCTAAGGTGAATTTTATTGATGTCCAGGTACTTGGGTGGGTAACAGAAGCTCTTGGCCCAGGTTGATTAAGCAAGTTACATCTTCACACCTACTGCAGCCAGATTTCTCCACACTCTAAGTACATGGGGCTGCAGAATTCCTGGTTGCAGAAACTGTCGTAGGCACTGCAGGAAGTTTAGCTGCATCCCTGGGCTCTAACACTAGATGCCAATAGCACTCCCGTCCTCTAGTTATGACAACCAAATATGTCCCCAGTCACTGCCACTTGTCCCCTGGGGCACAGGGCAAAATCACCATGGTCAAAAAGCAGTAACAGCTACCATGGTTATTTGGCTGGGCAGGAACCAAAGTGAAACAAATCATCATTAGTACCAACCACCAAAGAATAACTAAGCAGAATTTTCCACGTCAAGAATTGAGAGCCGTGATCACTTAGCCCAAATTCTGCCAATAGAAAATCTCTATTTGGCAATCACTATGCAATTGAATTTGGGCCCCTCCGGTGGGACCTCGACTCTGTACCTCCAGGCACCTCCTGCTCCGATTGTCTTAACCCTCCCTGACACTGTGCCACTTCTGCATGGCCCTTCAGTCATACGTGGCCTAATTCATCCTTGGCGTGATATTTCTTGTACACCAGTTTTCAACTGAGAGCAGTTTTGCCTCCCAAAGGTGTTCACCAGGGTGTGGAGACCTTTCCTGGCTGGAGCAAGTTCAGGAGTGCAGTGCCCAGGAAGATCGCCCGCAGAGCCTCTGAGCCAAAAGGGGACAGCCCTGGGTAGAGGACCTGGCTGGCCACTCTTCTGCCAAACTTGTAGGTTTTCTTCTGAGAGAAGCCAGACAGAGAACCTTAGCTCTGCGCAGCAGCATTCTTGATCTTGATATCTACTTCTCTCCTCTGTCAAGTCAGGGCGAGAGCAGTTCTTGGCGCAAAAGCTCCTGCCCACCTGGGCAGGTGATGTAGGGAAACATCGCCATCTGAATGACCTGGCCCTGGGAGAGGCCACTCCGGCCAGACATTCTCAGGCCTGGCGCTCCTTCTCCAGGCCTCTGGCAGCGGGAGAGAATGTGGCAGCTCACAGGGTACGTGGTGACACCCCAACACTACTCTGGGGGGTGACCATCTGCTCGGGCAACTCGCTCAACAGTGTGGGACTGTGTTAGCTGGCCTCACCCCTACCCTGCTTTTACCACGTGACAGTTCCAAAACTCCAGGGCAATTCATTAGGCAGCTGAAACCTCTGCTTAAGGAATGACACGCAAGTGTTGGCTTCGAACCATCACCTTCACCTGGGATGTCTCATCCCGGAGTCCTCCGCACTGAGGCCTCTAGAGACCAGAAAGGCATCATAGACAAAAGAGGTTGTAAACTGCAAAGAGGGGAGGAGGGAGGGGAGGAGGAGGGCTGCTCGAGAAAGTACAGGGTGCCCAGTAAAATTTGAATTTCAGATAAACAGACAACTCTTAGTGTATGTCTCACGATTTCAGAAAACAACAAGTTCTAGCATAAGCATGGCCCAAATCCTACATGGGATATACTTAGACTTTGAAAAAGTTATTCAGCCAGGCATGATGGTATACTCTAATCCCAACACTATGTGAGGCTGAGGCAGGAGAAACGAAAGTCCCAGGTCAGACTGAGTAACTCAGCAACTTATTTAGACTTGTCTTAAAATTAAAAAAAAAAATTAAAAAGGACTGAGGATTCGTTCAGTGTGAAGGCCTTGGGTTCAAACCCCAGATCCCAAACCAACAACAACAAAAATAAAAGTGTGTTCATTTATCTGAAAACCCAATTTAATTGGACTTTTTGTTTTTTCTAAATCTGACAACCCTAGTCTGGGGTAAACTAGACAGAGCTCGTTCCATCCAAAAAAGGTTATCTGATCTGTGTATTAAACCAAATGCTACCAGGGGAGAAAGCCAAGCTAGCTCTAGGGCTGCTAGGTAGTCTGGCTTTTGTAGGGAGGAAAATGGAGATTTTGTTGTGAAGTCTAGTGATTTTACAACACTGTCAACTAACTAAAATAAGAAAAGATTAAACACTTCCCATGGAACAGAGAATCAGATGTGCAGGCTCCTTTCAGCCAGGGGCACAGGGAATATGTACCAAGCCTTTGTAGCGAGCCAGGCAAAAGTCCAAGGGATTCATTGCATTCTCCTGCCCACCAGGAAGCATAAGCCTTTATTGTCACCTCCATGGAGGACATCAGGAAAGGTCACACAGTCAGCAGCACAGCTGGCATGTAAAACCAAGCCATCTTTGTTGGCATCCATCTCCATACCCATCAAATGGTATCACTTTTCAGAAGCAAGTGCCTAAGACTGAGCTTCCCACGGGACATCAGCAGCTCCATCCCAGACCAGGGGGTCCTGAGCAGCTCCTCCCAGACACAGCTTCTGTCCTCCCTCGGGCTGGATGGGATCAGTTACAGCCCTGAGCAGAGCTGTCCCCCAAGCCTCAAGCTAGAGGAAGAAACGGCAAAACTGACTTCATTTAGACTGTTAATATTTCGTTCATCGTGGGATTGGATTTTTACATTGATTGAGCTTTTTTTTTCCCTAAATGTTACACTAAAATATTTTATCTTAATAATGAAGATGTTCTTGGTGCCTCCTTAAATATGAGGTTCTAATCACCAGCTCTTCTCATAAAACAGCACTTCTGTGTTCTTGATAGATTTTCCAATTTCCAAAGTTTACTGGGGCAAAATGTGTTTAAGCTCAAAGTATCTGTTACCTCTTTATTCAAAGCAGTGAAAAACTAACAATAAGTGAAGTGTTCAACAGAAAGAAACTGGCTAAGCAAACTAGAGTACAACTCTGTGAAGACAGAGCAGAGGGTCCTGATGATGAGGCTTTGAAATGATGCTTAAATTATAACAGAAAGTGTGGAAAAATGAGAATATGATGGGAAACTACACTTTAAAATGGAGAACAACTACTGGAAAAAATATATAGCAAAAGATGACTAAAGTTTCTTTGAGAGAGACTACAGATTATTTCTTCTTTCACCTGGAGGATAATGTGGTTCCTTTAAACAAATTGGATATGCATTTTGGAATCAAGCAACATTATGTTTGAATTCTAATTCCTGAATCTACTTTAGGCAAGTTGCTTAACCTCATTTTGCCTAAAGCTAACTACCTCAAAGATTTTTCATGAGTCCTTAGACTGTTATGCAGAAAGTTAATTATCACATGGTTTTTCTTATATGATAAACCCAAAATAAAAGTTAATTAAAGAGTGAAATAAAGAACAGAGTGTAGAAAACAGGGAACAAGACTTTTCAAAGGAAGGAAAGGGGGTCAATGAAAGGGACAAGGAGGAATATATATATATATATATATATATATATATATATATATGAATTCTCCAAAACAAATGTAACTATTACATATTGCAATTACACTATTTTTTAAAGTAAAACATACTCATTCTCTAGTATACTTCTAATATAATTTTGGTCAGCTCAATATTAACTGTTTGCTTGTCTTACGTTTTACTCGTTGCTGAGACAAAATATCTGACGCCCAAAATTAGGGAAGAAAAGGTTTATTTCTTACAGTTTCTCAGGAGTTTCAGTCCATACTCAGTTGGCTCCAAGGCAGCATGGCATGGTGGGGCAGCCATTCATGGCAGCCACCAAACAGCAAGGTACACGGACCTAGCAAGAGAGAGAGAAGAGAGGGAAGACACGCATTCCTCCTGCCCTTAAATAGTATGTCAGCTCCACCCCTGGGTAGGTGCAGCACTCACATCATCAGTCCCAGCACTAGACAACAAACCAATCACAAATGCCAGACTCAGCCCCATCCAAATTAGATGAGGCCTTAGGGGGACACAGATCAAACCAATACATTCCACCCTTGGCCCCCCAAGGACTCATGTATATCCTTTGTACTGAAGTCATTTAATCCATCTCCAAGAGTTGCCAAAGACCTAACAGTTTCAACATTGCGGAAAAGTCCAAGTCACAAATCTCATCCAAGATCTATGGCAAACTCTTAACTGTAACCCCCTATACAAATGAAAATGAGGTCAAACACTTCCAACTTATAAAGGCATAAGATAAACATTACCATTCCAAAAGTTACGAACAGGGGAATACAAAGTATTGGAACCAATGCAAGTCCAAAACCCAGCAGGGTAAACATTAAGCCCTAGAGTTCTCCACTCAGCATCTGAAGCAATCTGGTTGCAAGCTCCAAAAGGCTTGAGTGACTCCACCCCTGTAGCACTTCTGGGGTTTTACATTGTACCCTTGACTTCACCCTTACATCTTTACATATGTCCTCTGAAAGCAGGGTGACAGCTGCACATTTTTCTTGCACTTAAAATCAGTGCCACATGGATGCTGCCAAGGTCCTCTGCCAGCTGGAGAAGTAGCCAGGCTTTTCTTTCTCTTGACTGTAGGGGTCAACTGCCTGGATTGCTGAGCTGTCTGAACCTGATTGTGAGGAAAAGCTTCTCAATGTCACCACCATTCTGGTACCTGGTGCAGCTGCTGTCATTTTGGAACCTCCTGTGGCCTCTGTCACGACTCTGGAACATGCCATTCTGTGGTTTTTTCCTCCAAGCAAATTCTTTCACTTTTGAAGACTTGAAGCTGCAACGGGTGGAAGCCTGCTGCTTCCTGGGATGCCCCCAGGCTATCTTTTTTATTTCTGGGTTCCTTCCCAGCAATCAAGGTCTCAGTTCTATCTTTACAGTCCACAGCTTTCTGGCCAAACTCACAACATTTTAAATCATCATACTGGGCTCTTTGCTCTTGATTTGCAGCATAAATCTGGCTAAGAGCCCCCAACAATAGCCAGGCCACTGTTTCAACATTTGGCTGCCTTGAAATTTCTTTTTCTATCAGTCCATCACCCTTAATCTCAGTCTCAGGCAAAGTCTTTGGGCGTGGGCAGAATGCAGACAAACCTTCTGCCAAGCCATAACACACATTGTGTGGAGTCCAACACCCAGTGCAGTCCTTCTTCACTGCAGAAACCTCCCAAGCCTGGTCTTCACTGGCAGGCTTTCTATCAGCCTTCTGGTTTTCTGAACTCTGACCAGAATCTCTGCTACAGAACAGTCTAAGCAGTTCCAGCTCTATGTATTTAAGCACCATCTCAAAACCTTTCCAAACTCTTCCCACAAGCCCTTCCAAAATTCTCTTGAACCACATGGTCATCTTTAGTCACAGTAATGACCCCACTCCTGGTACCAAATTCTGTCTTAGTTATTTTTTACTTGTTGCTGAGACAAAATACCTGATGCCCAAAATTAGGGAAGGAAGGTTTATTTCTTACAGTTTCTTGGGAGTTTTAGTCCATACTCAGTTGGCTCCAAGGCAGTGTGGCATGGCAGGACCGCCATTCGTGGCAGCCACCAAACAGCAAGGTGCATGAACCCAGGAAGAGAGGGAGCAAGAGAGGGAAGACACATGTTCCTCCCGCCCTTACACAGTATGTCAGCTCCACCCCTGGGTGGGTGCAGCGCTCACATTATCAATCCCAGTGCCAGACAACAAACTAATCACAAACGCCAGACTCAGCCCCGTTCAAATTAGATGAGGCCTTGGGGGCACACAGATCAAACGAATACATCACTTTACTATGTAAATGGCTATTTGAATATTATGCATAGAGAAGCATTCTAATGTTCTATCATTAAATTTCTTGTATGCCAAAAAAAAAAAAAAAGAAAGAATAGAAACCACTGTGCAGATGGAGGGAAGGGCATGAGTGTGGGTGTGTCCATGTAATAGCACACACACATACATGCGTGTTCCTATACAGTGCTTTGTGCAAACTGAGTGAAAACAGCACTCCATAGATGGTAGGTTATCAAACATAGTACTTCTTCAGTAGTTTGCAAATTTGATCAAAAACATATAATTATAACTAGGAAAAAAAGTAAACCATAGAGGTTTTGGAAGCCTATAATAAAGGAGAATTCCCTTGGAAGAGTTAGCTATCATTTAGCTGTCACAGAATACACACCTTGGGGGAGGGGACACCCATGGCAGAGACAGGTGACAACAGGGCAAGGGGCAGAGGAAACCAGGACTTCCAGAACCTTGAGCTGGCTCTTCTCAGGTATGCTAAGGTTCCAGCTCTTCAAAACAACCCAGGTCTGTTTCAGAAGCAAGGAGGCATTCGCCCACCCAGCCCCCTCCAACCCAGGTGGAAGTCCCCTCCACTGAACTAGGTTCATAACCCAAGTAACATCCAGCTGCTGCTTCATCGTATGCATCCCCCAGCTGCTGAAATGGAGCACAAAGACCAGGCATTTAGAAATAAAAAGTGAAGATGTAGTAAGAGCAATGACCCCAAAACACTGTTTTCCACTAGTTGGTAGCTCTGTTACTTCCTACTCACAAGGGTAATCACAAAGTCTCTAGATTAAAAGGGCCAAATCCTACTCACAGCTTATTTTTATCGGTAAAGTTTTATTGGAACATAGCCACAACTATTCACTCGCTTATTGCCTACAGCACCTTTGCTCTACACAGACAGGGTTGAGTAATTGCAACAGAGACCATCCAGCCTTCAAAGACTAAAATATTTTCTATCTGATCCTTTATAGATACTGTTAGCTAATCCCTACACTGAACCAATGAACTAAGCAAAGCATAGTTAAAATATCTGCATTATTTGGTAGCTAAGCTATAAACTAAACAGGTCAAGTAATCTATTTTCTATTTCTCATTTCTTCCAAGAGAGATGATGTAAGAAAGATTATGGAGCAGCAGGCGTTTCATTTATTAAATACAAGGCTACATGTTAAGCCAATCATAATAAGAGTAAGCGTGTCACTTCCAGTAAGGGAAAACAGTTAACCTATTTTAATTTTTATGCCAGTCCATATTACCAATCTAATCAAAAGGCTAATCATGTTTCAGTTGGGGATCCTATATTTATTACAACAATCAATATTTTAAAATATTGACCGAGCCTCTGTCCCAAATTAAAATTTACATTGGCTTGTATGATTCAACACAATGTCATTTTCTGTCTGGACGAATGACAATCATGCAATGAATACAAGGATTCATCTTAATAACAAATAAGCTCAACAGCCTAGGCCAAGGATCAGCAAACTTTTTCCTGCTGCTGCATACCATATACTCACTTTCCCAACTCTTGACACCACCTAAAAGCAGAGACTGAAGATATGTTAACCTAGACCTAGGTCTAGGGGGTTATAAAATCCATTTTCTACAAGTTCAGGAAAGGAATATAAACAAGTGAAGTGAGTTTTGTGTTATGTGGACATCTAGAAGAGGGAGTCTGTGATGAAACCACAAGACATGTGTCCTGTCTAAGGAGGATGGCTTCTGCACAGCCATGGGGGTGGGAGCTCTGTCTTACCAGTTCCTTTTCATGAAAAGATGCTTCTACATTTTCTCTATATTCTGTTCATGTGTCAAAAGTTGGCAATGCATGCAAATTATTTTAAATATTTGGGGAAGATCAAAACAAACAGTTTTGGTCTGTGACCAAGGATTTCTCAACCTCGGGAATACTGATGTTTGGGGTTGGATGAGTCATTATTGCATGGGAAGGGGGTGGTGGGGGAGAGAGTGGTACCCCTTCCTTCAAGTTCTTATGACCAAAGATGTCCACTGATATGTCTCCTAGGAGGCAGAGCCCGCACCTATGTCTGACCACGGCCACCTTCGCCAGCTGTGATCCTGGTTGCCCTCTGCTTGACCTACTTTGCTCAGTATTTTCTCCCCATCATCCTTTATTTTTAAAATATATTTTCCTTTACTTTCCCTTTGCTCCCTGTTGGAGAAGAAAAAAATGAGAACAGTATTGAAAGGACAACACACAAAAAAGTATTTGGCAACATTAAGAAGATAGGAAAGATGGCAGGGGAGGGGTAAATGACACTGGAAAATGAAGATTCATGAGAGACGCTGAACGACCAGATGTTCAACATCCTCATCTCAACGTGTGAAAGACCCAAATAACCATAAGAAGGAAACCATCCCAGAGAATTCAGAATCTTTTTGCTTTCAAATAACTCCAAGGCCTTCACGTTCAACTTGGACACACATTCTTCATCGAGTGATTCACAGCTAATGAAACTGGGGAGAGGCAGCATTCAGGTACCACCTTTATGAGGCTTCAGACAAATGCTATAGATCATTCTCTATTCATCCTTCTTTATATCCATCACAAATTCATTTCTATGCTCAAAATATTCTTACTTTGCTCGGGAGCATTCATAACATTTGTACAGCACCTGCATTGCTCTTATACTGAAATACTTCATTTTCAGCATCATATTTCAAATACTGTGCTTGAAAGAACTACTTTAATTGTGCGATGGCCAGTTAAAATCAAGTTGCTGAATTTGCCTTATAAACAAAGTTTGTTGAACTCTTACTGGGAAAACGCATGCTTTCAAGGTTAATGTATAGTCTCGTTTGTTGGCGTTAGAAGAAATCCTATTGGGCAGACCTATGCATTCTGATGTAAGACACAAATGTTTGATGTGTTAAGTGAAGTATTTCATTCCCGGTAATTTCTCCCTTCCCACAACCTTCTTCCATTCGAAGAGGAGACTGGTATATCTTGTTCCCAGCTAAGTTGATGGCAGAGGACCTGAAGGACAAGGCTGTCGACAGTTTCAGTTTTTGAGATGCACAGCCAAGATCCAGGAAAAGAGAAAAGGGCTTTCCTAAAAAGTTGCAAAAGAACATACATTTAAGCAGTACAGGTTTTTCCTACCCAATGAAAACCTGGGAAAACAAGGTAAAACAAATAGCTTTAGGTGCAGGTAAACTACAGGAGCCGAGGAAAAGGCCTTTTTTGTTAGGTGCGCAGAGACACAGACATATTTACAAAACTCACTCATGTGTATCCAAGCCTGAATAGATAGAAATACTGCGATCTGCTCTCTGGGTGGAGCCCAAAGTGGTGGCATGCTGTGCGGGGAGGTTCTCCACCCAGTCTGGGTAATCACACAGGTCAGCGGAAGTGCCAGTATTCCTGTATCTGCTTGTATCTGCTCGTTCACGTCACCAGCCCACCAGGTCTCTTGATCGCTCGCTCTCTCTCACTTTCCCCACCCATCCAGAAATTATGCCAACTAAAGAAGCAGAATACAGGAGAATCACGTGTGCACTGTTCACACAGAGGGGTGATGGCAGTACTGGACCTGTCCTCCGCCGGCAGTCCGTAAACGATAAAGATTACAGTTCATGTGCTGAACCCGCCCCATTCCAACATTCACAGACCCCATGGTCTCGCTTAAGGCCCTCTGGAGCACGCAAGCATTTGTGGGGGGTTACGGGCTAAATTGTGTGCTCCCAAAATTTATATCTTGGGCCCCAAACCCCTAGTGTGACTCTGTTTGGAGATCCATTCTTGTAAGAGTGATTTGGTTAAAAATGAGCATCGGGCTGGTGTCTTCACAAGAAAAAGAAATGTGGAGACAGGGGAGCCACACATGCGCAAACCAAAAAACCACGCGAGGACACAGTGAGAACCTGAGGACAGAGGGCTCCCCAGAGACCAGACCTGGTCTCTTTGATCTTTGATATTCAGCTTCTAGAACTGTAAGAAACTTAATTCTGTTGTCTAAGCTGCCCTGTCTGTAACATTTCCTAGCAAAACAACATCCTGGAAGCAAGACTTGGAAGCACAAAAGGTCCTGAGTCAACTGAGAAATCTTCAGTTATCAGTCAGTATGAGCAAGGCTCTGTTGCGGTAACAGCAGGTACCAAGCACGCATGGCTGGAAAGGAAGGATTCTTCATGAAAAGCCAATTATGGGCTCAGAAAACTTCTTGGGGATGCTGTCCTCCAGGTGGTAGTATAGTTTTGAGGCTATTTCAATTTTGAAGAATTTGTCTAACAATACCTTCTGTTGCAACAGTCAGGGATCACCACGGGGACAAAAGGCAGGAGCACTCCTGGGTCTTGAGTCAGGGCCTGTTGCCCATGAGAAGTAGGATATGCCCTTCCCTTCCTCCTCCATCCCCCAGACAATCTTGTCACCCAGAGGAACCAGAGGCTTCACTGACACCAGGATGCCTTCACCAAAAGTTTCCAGGAATAAACTAGATGCGAGAATAAAACTGTTGAGAGACAGAGCACAAAGAAACTACAGGGGCCTCAACCCGCTCCTTACTAAAAGCATGACATATGTTTTCTTTCACCAGCTCCCCCACCTATATTTTCTCTTAACTGTGGCAGCGACTCATCCTTCCCACGTGCCAGGATGTCTGTGCCCGTGGGAAGAACATAACAGCTCCTGGGAGAAGCTGGCTGCCCATTCCTCAAGGCCAAGATGTGATCACAGGAAAGAAACTCTTTTGAAACAGTGCCCAAGATCAATAAAAATTCCCAGACCCTGCACATGAGTAAAACCTGACCCCCTTTCTTCTCTCCCTCAGTGCTGTTCCTCACCCCCTTTCTTCTCAATCAAAAGTTTGCCTACATTGCTTGTCCTCTCCTGGGTTGCCTCTCATTTCTGTTTCCTCTTAGCCAGAAGATTCTGTGTCCGCTGTCACTC
Organism: Dasyprocta punctata; assembly: GCA_004363535.1. Classification (NCBI taxonomy): domain Eukaryota; kingdom Metazoa; phylum Chordata; class Mammalia; order Rodentia; family Dasyproctidae; genus Dasyprocta; species Dasyprocta punctata. The sequence goes on along the minus strand of RJWM01001921.1, from coordinate 8,043 downwards.
CCACAGCTGAAGGTAGAGAAAGGGAGAAGTGGATAACTGCACACCAGCTTTTAAATGCTTCCTCCCAGCAGGGACCCATACCTGCTCACACTGCATTAGCTAAAAACTGCCAGCCACATGGTCACACCGAACCCCAAGTGGAAAAGTGCCCTCTTCCCATGTACTCAGAAGAAAAGAGGACCCTGAATTACTGCTGAGTAATGAGCATACAAATAACATAAACATATTGACCTAGATTACCCAGAATTAACTGAGAATCAAATAACAGATTTCCCACCGTGTGATGGAACGAGGGCTCAGAATAGGAAACGCATTTAGCCAGGGAAGTATAATATTACAGTTTTCACACCTGACTTTGCCATCTGTGATTTCGGGATCGCTAACACAAGTTTAAGGTCAGGAAAGTTAGGTTTCCAAAATTGTAGAAATTTCCATCTTGGATCACTTATCTATTGCCATAATAATTCTATATCGCACCTAACCTCAAAGTCTACTGGCTGAAGGCCATATTCCTTTATTTCAGCTCAGTGTTCTCTGGACTACGTCTTCATCCTGACCAGCAGTAAGTTGGCCAGGGCCGGCTGGTCTGCGAGGCCTCTGTAGGAAGCACATGTGGATTCTCGTTCTCTAGCGAGCCTGTCCACGCCTGTTCTCATGGCTGTTCAGGGTTCTGGGAGACTGAAAAAGTGAGACGTATGTGACACGGAAATAGCTCCCCATCATTTCTGACACATTGCTAGTGGCCAACACAGGACGCAGGGCAACAAAATTCAAGGGGCGAAGAAGCACTCTGCCTTCTCCTAGGATGGAATTGCAGAAGATCTGCATGCAAAGAGAGGGAGAATTGGGACCATTTTCACATTAATCAATCCCACCCGTAGACTTGATCCTCAGGCCCAGGACTGTTTAAACTGCAGCACAGATCACAACCAGTAGAAGTACTTGCTAACAAGCAGACAGGCAGGGCCATCCCGAGAGCTTTTAGTAGGACTAGAGTTGGGCCCAAGGGTTTGCATTTCTGATGCTGATACTGATGGCCACAGGGTGACAATTTGAGGACCAGTACAATAGCCTCACTTGCAAATCAGGAAAACCAAAAGAAAGGTCACCTGGTTTGCATCTCGTGGTTGAGCCAAAGCCAGAAATAGATCATACCTGCCCAGGCTGGGTTTGTTTCTTTGACATCTTCCTCAACTCTATGAGTCATTGCCTTGTCTTGGTTCACCTCTGCCTTTAATATTGTCATTATTTTTATTATCATCATTAGTAATGATTAAGAAGATTGAGGCATGACAAGATGTTTAACGTTCTGCCCAAGGCTTATTAAAAGCGATGGCCCTGTCTGAGAGGCGCAGTCTCCATCACGGCGAGACATCTCATCCTCTTCCCCGGGAAGCCCCTACAATATCACTCTTAAATTAAGCCGTCCCTGACGACACAGTCATTAATCTCCCCAAAAGGTCAAATGTGTCCCTATGAATCACACGTGGTCTTGATGTCCCCGGGTGGGGGCTCAGCAAATTCAGACATTGTCCCCAACAGAGACAGATGGTGTTCTTTATAGCTTTCGTCAGCCACCACCAGGGGCAGTCTCTATGGAAGTGACGTGACATTTCCATATGTAACCATGCCCCTTAGCTGGGTCTCCTGTTTCCTCCGCTCATCAGCCTGATTCTGGAACTACAGTAACTTCATACAGTCCCCTTTACTGGGCTGTTCTGATGTCACATCCTTGGCTTTTTGTAAACAATACTGTAAGTATCTGTCCCTTGAAAATCACCATCCCATTTGTTATTTGATTCTTCTGTCTCTCAGGTCCCTGAGTGAGGTGGCTTCCCAGGTGCACTTGTATGAAACGCCTCTCATCTTGAGGACTGGCAATATTTTGGTTTGCTTGGTAAAAAACTATGAAATTTTTATAACACATGAGAATCATAAAACCAATTGTGCCACCTACCTCCTTTTCTCTTTGGTTACTGGGAAGCTCAGCTACAAATTCATCTATAGTCTAATAGTTAGACTTACTGATATCCTTTGTAAATTCTTTTTTGTGCCTTCTTGATTTTGCATATTAATTTCTATTTCCCCTCACTGTACGTTTCTAGATTTACTTATTTATTTGCTGCTTTATGTATGTGGTGTTACCCCATATTCTTTTTAGGATACAACAGGTTATAAGTAGTATAAGCACCTTCTCCCTGCTCCCAAATTAAACAAAATACTGTTTAGATACAACCCAATAATCTTAAACCCTCAATTACATTTCTTGGTATGTGGGAAAGGATAGCAGATCTGGAGAGGAAATAAGAGATAAATGTTTTGAGTAAGAAGAAATGCGCCTTGAAGAAGTTTTGGGGTTTTATTTAGGAGAGGGTATTCTGCTTTTCTTCCATGCTGAGGGCGGAAGCTCAGTGACCCACTGAACCACACCCCCAGTGCAAGGAAGTCTATTTTCTAATCACAGGACTGAAAAAATTTAGAAAGCCAAACAGAATTGGAAGCAAGTCCACGCGACTTAGGGCATGCTTCTCCGCCCCCACTGCAGTCCGGGGACCTCACCTGGAAAGCGTCGGGGTGCCCTAGCACCCAGCCGGCTTCCCGGCCAGGAAGACCCAGAGGTCATGAGATTCCCTGCCCAGGTCACTGGGAAAACTACAGGATGGGGTTAGGTCATCAGCCAGAGGTAAGAGTTAGCGGGAACAGACCCAGATGAAAGGAACAGAAAACAAACACCTTGGTTCTCACCGTGACTAAATCCAGATGAGAACAGTGCTCCAGATAATCTCACATGAAAGAAAGTGAATATTCTAAGCAGTAGATGCTTTTCTGACGATTCGTTTTCAGATGGAAAGTGACCACACGTCCAGAAAGACAAACAGCCCACGACTTTGGATCAGCTAGAAACACTTCGGTGATTCTTGGGGCGAGGACGGGCAGGTGGTGCCGGCCTTGGATGATGTCACCTGGGGGAACAGCAATCCGGGGAGGAAAGGAGGCAAATGCTGTGGGCCCGGGGCACGGACGCGCGTGGGGCAGGGGCTGCAGACCCTTCTGCCTGTCCTTTTCCTTGCATCCCAGCTCGGGGGTCCCGCGCCACAGGCAAACACGACGTGTCGACATTTCCCTTTTGGATGGAAAAGTCCTATGTGGAGCGTTTCGTTAAGAAATTGTCGAGAAAAACTCATCTCTCATTAAACATGATAGCAAGGGTTTACGACATCCTCTCTCCGCTCTCCTTCTCATTATAGAGAGCGCCGCCGGTGTCACTCAGGTAGAAACTAAAAGGTCACTTCTTCAGCGAGGAGGCTGCGTGACGAGGTGGCAAACGCGGGCGACGTCCGGGGTGCGGGTGCGAGCCGGGCCCTGCTGCGTGCTCCCCGCCGCCGAGTCACATGGGGGAGGCGCGCGGTTCTCTTTGTTTCTTGCCGTTTCCACCCGGCTGCCTGTGACAGAAAGAACCCCGGGGAGCCCTGTCCACGCCACGCGGCGGGGTGGGTCCCAACCTCCCCACGCGCCTGGGCTTCCTCGGATGCCCGCACAGGCCGCGCCGCCTCTGCCTCTGCATCCTGGGGCCCTGATGGGCCTACAGCCCTAAGCAATGGGCCCCTACCCCGTCCCCACCTCGGTGAGCAAGGCCGGTGCGAGTGTTGTGCTTCAGTGAGCCTCGCTTTGCAGTACCCTTCCAAACGACAAATGAGTGGACTTTCATTAAGACGCCATTGAATTAATCCAGGGAGCTGCTCTCGGCAGGCTTGCCCGCTGTCAGAGGGCAGGGGCACTGAGTCAGGTATTCAGCGACCCAGGGTTGTAAGTGCTTCAAGAGAGAAAAGCCAAATCCTCGAGGATGCATTACAATGGAATCCAACCTGGTTTCAGGATGAGTATGCAGGAAGGCTTCTGAGAAGGAATCAGATAAACAGGAGTCAAAAGGTCAAGGAAGAAAAGGAATTTAGTGGGAGTGGCATGTGCAGAGGTCCTGAGGCAGCACGGTGATGAACTACTTTAAGACCTCAAAGATCAGCATGGTCAAAGCAAAGAGAAATTGATTCCAGTACAAGCTGCACTTGGGACTCTATTCAAAGACTGATTAAAAGTCAGGGAAAGTTGTGGTCCCTGAATGAAATAATACTGATATGAAAATCAAATGTGGATTTTCATAGTCAGTTCTAAACTATGAAGAATCACTGAAGCCCTGGATCAGCTGTCTTTTGCTGGGCTTTTCACTTTCATCTCTCCAACCTCACTTATGAAGCTTTGTTATAATTATCCTTGACTGATTCTTCAACAAATCAAGCATGTCTGTGCCCCAGGGCCTTTGCACTTGCTCTCTCCTCATTCCCAGAGTGCCTGGTGGCTTCATTTATGCCTCAGTTCTTTCACATTCCTGCTGAATGTCTCCTCTTCAAACAGGTCTTCTCAGAAAGTTATCCGGAAGAACAGACACTACTGCCTCTCACCCTCGCCCTCATCCACAGGTCCCCGGAGCGCTCGCTCCTTCTGGATGTTACGACACAGGTTCCTCTGCTCATCAGTTTGGTACCAGCCTCGGCACTCACGGGGGTGGAGTCTCGTTCTGTGCCAGTCACTGCTTCAAGGGCCACACCCAAGTGTCTGTCTCCCAGGAGGTACGCAGTGACAGTGCTCAAAAACAAGTTAGTCAGGGGCTGGGGGTGATGCTTGGGGTACAGTGTGCACACGGCTCTCTCTCTCTGGGCTCCATCCCCAGCAGAGGAAAATTTTTTTAAGATTTTTGAAAATGAACTAGCAATGAGGTTGAGCCAGGTGAGGAGCCTGGCTGTCCTCAGGAGCTCCGGTCAGAAGGGGACGTGTAATAGTCGAGTCAAGAAGGATTTGGTAAAGAAAAAGCTATTCAGAAGACACACTTCAGTCATGTTTACTCAGGGCCAGGATTCCTGTCACAGGAGAGTCTGCAATGGAGGAATTTACAACAAGATGTGAAATGGGTTGATACCAGATGAGATGAGCTGATATTAGATGATATGATATGAATTGAGATGAGCTAATATAAGATGAGAGGAAATGAAATACTGCAGGAATACTGGCTAGATATCAGACTCTTGACCCCCTTATCATATACACTAATCCTTTTAACTTGATACGGGTATCAACCTGATCCCTCTGTTGCAGAAGGGGAATTAGAGGCACAGAGGTGAAATCCCCTGCTGATGTCACACTGCTGAGGAGCAATGGAGAGAGAAAGCGGAGTTTGGCTCTGTGGCTGTTAACCTCCCCCAGCACAGCCGGGGCAAGGGGACTGTCACCTGTCCTCTGTGTGTCCCTCCAGCATGATGCCTGTGCAGAGACGTGGGGCCCTTCTGTAGTCATCATGAACCCTTTTAAAGTCGGGCTCAATATCTGAGAGGACGGGAGGGTCTGGCTTCATGTGGGAACTGGGCTAAGGGATCCGGATGAATCATCTTTTCGTTTCCCCAGCAGCCCTAACCCTGAGTTGTAAGAACTGTTCTGACATCAATAAGGACATTCATAATTCAAGGAACTGTATTTCAATTTAAACTGACTTACTTAAAAATACATAAACAAAATTTAGACTTTTTGAATTAAAGAAGTACTTTTCAAATGACTCACGAAGAGGTGAAAATTACTGATTCATATAAAAGTCCCGGGATGCTGAGGCCTCCACCCACCTCTCCGCTGTTCTCCCCACACTGGCCCCCTCTCAGCCACCTGCCAGCCACAGGGCTCCCCCCAGCAGCCCTTGGGAGGTGCAGCAGAAAGACAATGGCTCTTTTCAATCCTATACGGTGGTGAAAGTTTCAGAGTCGGGTCCCACTGGCCCAGATTTGGGTTTGCAAACACACACACCTGACCCCATCTGGGACGGGGAAGGGGTATTGGGTGTGTCTGGCCTGGGCACAGGTGACATGAACACTTCACGATGACCCAGGAAGTTCTAATAATACAGATGACCAGACTCTGGGTCCCTGGAGCAAGGGTGGATTCAGCCCCTGCCAGCCCCCTGGAGAGGAGGGAGGAGCAGTTCCAAAACACAGGCTTTGTCACCAGCAGGAGGGGACCAGGACGTGAACCAGGTTAAAAGCAACAGATGTTTTTTCCACATTAGAGGAGGCGACCCGGACTCAGAGAAGTTAAGCAGCTTGATGACAGTCACCCAGGTGACAAGACGACGAGAGAATGCAAGCAGCCTGGCCTGCTTCGCTTAATCCTCTAGGTGTCCATCCACCCAGGTATTTCTGTGCCAGGTAGATTCCTGAGAAAGAAAAAGTATCTCGAGGATGTGTAGGAAATTGCTTCAAAGCTCAGAATCATTGACTATTAGGACTAGAAATAATGCCAGATGTCACTTGGTTTGGGGTTTAAAATGATGAGCTGATTAAGGCCTAGAGATGTTAAGTAACTTACTTAAGCACAAATAGCCACCTAGCCTGGAGTGTAGGTTATTATTTTTTTTAATCATGTGTCCAGCAAACATTTACTATACGCCAATATTTTCCCATCACTAGGCTGCGTGCCAAAGACACGGGCTTAAGTAAAGAGGCTTTGCTGTCTGAGCCATATTGCAGGGCTCTTCAAACGTGACACAGAAGGTGCTCTGGAGCTGTAATGGCTTAGTCTTATTAGTGATAGTAAAAAAAAATAAAAAATAAAAAAGTAAACTAAAAATAAAAACTGTTTAATTTGCTGTGAATTTACTATGAATCACAGTTTGTAGCATATTCCATAAGTCAAAAAATTTGATTCTCTTAGGATGCTTGTAAAGGCCAAAAAGTTAACTACATAGATTTTCTGGGAACGGAATTTAAGCACTGTATATATCAGGGAATTGGTCTAGTTAATATAAAAAAGACAAAAGTAATAATGGCTCAAAGCAAATGCTGCAGATTAGACACTTCTGGCTTAAAGAAATAGAGATACTTTTCCAATAAAAGAGCCCAATGCTGGCATCCAAGCTTGATACAGCTGCTTGGTGGTCAACTTCAATGGCTGCCTTCCTCAACACAGTTTCTCCATGGCCTGTGGTGGCTGGTCCAACACCCACCATGCAGTTCTGCATTCCAGCCAATAGGAAGGGAAGAAGACTGTGGGAGCCAGCCCCAGGCTTTAAATTACTGGTGATCACTGCTCATAACAGATACCCCAGCTCCAGCTCAGAGGAGGCTGGGGAGTGTAGTCCTCACCTGGGCCGCCATGTTTCCAGATACAAATCAAGGATTCTTTCAGTGTTGTTAAAAGTTAAAACCACATGTAACCAGAGCAGTACAATACCTATTTTTGAGCATTTCTTAGGGATGCAGAACGACTCGAAGGCTTTGAAGAATTAGTACCTCATTCAATCCACACATTTCACTCAATCCCTTTGAGGTGGATCTTATTTCTTTTACTTTTATAAATAAACCTGAGTCAGGAAGAGGTATGACAGGCAAATCACATTTGGCGCCCATCACCCCCGCTTCCTGTCCTTGGTGACCTGGAGCAATCCCTCCTGTGAGGTCGATAGTGTTCCCCCAGAGAACACTGCCTCACTGAAGGGGCACGGCTGACCTCTACGACTGGACTGTAGACACGGAACTTCCAGCTCATGCACATTCTCTACCTTGCTGCCTTGTTGGAGAAGTTCGCTTGGCAGGAAGGGGAGGTGGCCTCTGCCCACCAGCCAGGGAGTGCCACGACCCTGGGGACCGAATGCTGCCAACCCCCACGGGAGGGCCATCTCTCCCTGCCGGTGTTCAGAGGAGACCCCAGCCCTGGCTGACACTAGACTCATCCTCAGGACTGGTCATGAGCCAGACCTGCAGACTCCTGAGCCTTCAAGCTCTTAGACAACAAAGGTTTGCTGTTTAAACTGTCAACTAACATCGGGGCTCTGGAACTTGCCTACAAACGGATGGAAAAGCACTGGCCTGTGAGCCAAGAGCCTCAGAGACAATAAATCCTTCTGGGAGCAGGGCTGAACTCACAGCATTTGGCACAAGGCAGAGCATGACAGGAAACGGGCACACAAGAGCAACAGACGGCAACTCGGCCCAGCTCCCCCCTTGCCTG